>JASDQU011027800.1:0-10455 GCA_032191745.1 Picea mariana | reverse complement strand
AATAACTATATTTTATAATTATATATTTTTAGATAAAAAGAAATAATTAAAATATATTCTATTATCTATATTTAATAATTTTTTTTATTATAATTATATATTTACTTAAAAAATCATAACAATAACTATATTTTACAATCATATACTTTTCCACAAGGAAAACATAATTAGAATGCTCATATATTTGTATCAAAATATATATATTTGTAACAAAATTCTCAAAATAAAAAATAATATTAAATGTTATTTWTTATATTTACTAGATTAAAAAAAAATATGACAATATATGTATTTACTATTCTATTAGTTGTATTTACTTAATATTTAAAACAATTACTCTATAATTATTACATTTACTTTATGATTAAAACAATCTCTATTTACTTCGTAATTAAAAAATAATTATTACATTTAGTTTATGATTAAAACAATCTCTATTTACTTCTTAATTAAAAAATTATTAGATTTACTTTATATTTAAAACAAAACTGCTCTATAATCGTTACACAAGTGTTTTAAAACAAAATAGCTCTATAATCGTTACAAAAGTGTTCTAAAAGAAGAGAGGAAATTAGTATATAGTCACCCCTCTATAATCGTTATCGTTATGTACTAAAACAAAATCGCTCTATAATCGTTATGTTCTAAAACAAAATCGCTCTATAATCATTACAAAAGTGTTCTAAAAGGAGAGAGGAAATTAGTATATGTCGTTTTATATTCACACCTCTATAATCGTTACACAAGTGTTCTAAAACAAAATCGCTCTATAATCATTACAAAATTGTTCTAAAAGGAGAGAGGAAATTAGTATATGTCCTTTAATATAGGATCAGATTTAAAACAAGTATATTTCATTCTATTTTATATATTTGTTCCAAAACTCTGGAAGGAACATATTTTGGTCCAATTTGTTCTTATTTTGAGTAAGAAAACTGATAAAAAAAAAAAATCTAATTTTGAATCATATATATAAATTATATATATATTGAATTTTGAATTATATATATATATATATGTTTAGATTTTCTTGCCAGGAAATTTTAGGGAAATTCTAGGTCAAAAGGTTCTGGGCACTTCTAGACATTACAAGATGGTACCCTAATTATAGAGTGCAAGGGTACCCTAGTTATGGAGTGCAACTCAGTTATGGAGTCATATTTACATGAAGCTCTACATGATTTCCATATTAAACCAAACTCTCATAGAAAGATAGGCTCTTCATAAATTCAAATCTTTCACTGAGACTGAGACTCTCGTCTCCGGGGTATCAAATTTTGATTCACTCCCTGATCATCATCTCCGGGGTATCAAATTTTGATTCACCCCCTGATCATTATTATCAAATGCACCAAATAATATGTTTTTAGAAAAAAAAGGGATGATTATTACAACTGGTTGTTACAACAAAAAACTTTAGTAAGGCAAGAGAGTCCCGATCTCTTGTTCTGCTCATCCTCGCTACCACCAAAGGGGTGCTTCCCAACCTCCATGAAGCTCTGTGTAGCAGCATTTGTGTTATCCCCTACCTGCATTAACAAATGACTCAAACACAATCAATTTCAAGACCATTCAAAACCAAATTGAACTTTCAAAGTTCGATAAATTAATCTGATCAATAAGCTTTTAAAACCAACCTCTACATTATTTTGAAAAAAATCCAACAACCTGCTAGAAGAAAGAGCCACTTTGTTCCTTCCCCTCTTGGACGTTTCCCGTGACGGACTGTCCCATTTCCTTGGTGGATTCAATCACATGAGCAGCCTTGTCGTGAGTCATATCCTTGTGCCCCTTAGCATTACAAAATGTACAATACCATCAACAACGGTAAACGCACCAACTGATACACAAGATTTTACAACACTACAGACTAAAGAATATGAAAGAGTAGAATAACATAAATCGTTAATTGAGTTGTTTGATTAGCTTGTCCTGCGTTCTCCGACCCTGCGTTGGCTACAGAATCACAAGAGCGTAGAACAGCGATAGAATCACAAGAGCGTGGAACAGGATGGAACGGACATCAAAATGCAAAAGCGCCGTTGAAAATTTTGAATGGCCACAGGAGAGAGAAATTTGAATGGCATCGAGAGAAAATTTGAAAATTTTGAATGGCCGCGGGAGAGAGAAATTTGAATGGCATCGAGAAAAAATTGCAGCAGCAGTAAAGGATGCAGTACATAACGTACATCCTCTATGTCAATCAACAGGCGGACGAGTTGGTGGGACTCAAACGGTAACGGAGCTTGGAGCAGGTAACGGTAAACGGGGTGAGTTGCTATCAAACTGTTGCCGAATTTACTCGCCGGAGATATGGTGGCAGCCATTGATATGTTGTTGAATGGAAATGCATGGCTGGCATGCACGAGCTGTTGCTGCATAACCCTTGCCGTCTAGAAATGGTTTACAAAGTCAATTACGTCAGCTCTTCTAAAGCTTCCTTCAACTACCATATTAATTGCGAGAGTAATTATATTTCAAAAAACGACATTTAACAATTAGTTCCCATTTTCATAGTGGATGGGACTCATGGTTTAGTCTCCATCATATTACGCTTAAACAAAAGTTGCATTGTATATATCATGAAATCACCATTTTTTATTTTTGGAAAATGTATTTTTCAATCTTTCCATGAATATAAATCACCGCTTTTTCATTAAAAAAATATGTTAAGCTGCTTTGTTGTTATTCTAACAAGTAGGTTTTCTTACTAGGGCACTTTGGGTTATTAAATATGCACGAGTGTTAATTAGGAGGTTTTCTTACTACTTTGCTATGCGATTATTAAATGGTACAATTATTATATAGTTAGGTTCTCATTCTAGTTCAATTTAATTGTATATGGACATTTCAATTTCTTTTGCTATAAATATTGAGGTTAAAAGAATGTTAGTGGAAGGTAGGTTTTTGAAATATTTAATTAATAAGTTAGTTTAATTGATTAAATATATTCGATTAATTTAATATTTATAGTTAAAAATTATAATTTAAATGACAAATTTATTAAGATAATCTAAAAATGTAAAATATTTTTATATTACCTATAAAAATATCAATAAATACAATTTTTTTTAATTGAATATCCAAATTAAATTGGTTCTTAAGGATTTGATTAGTAAATTTTAAGGAGGTATACATATTTTATAGCCTATGTATTTGAACTTGTAAATTTTTAGGAGGAAATACATGTTCTTAACCATTAGACCCATGAGAAAATATATTATGGTTATTCAAAACTGATTTTTCCCAAATGAATAACAAAACTGGCGGAGACTAGATTACGTCGTGAACAAATTAAACTCTGAAATGAACAGACGATTCAATCGTTTAATCGAAGAGTGACCTAAGTCAATGGTTAACAGCTTCATAATGTTGTGTGTCTTTGAGCTGCGTAGCATAGAGGATTGTCATGCAACAAATGTATATATAGCATCCATAGGTAATTTAGAAGTTGTTATGATATTTTATTTACCTTTTCTTTGAACACAATTTGGTGTTGATCTGTAACACAAATTTTGTACAATTTTTGTTAATTGTAGCAGATAGCCTATAAAATCATTTCGTATCAAACTAAGTTATGTATCAGATTAGGAGCATCCCTCTGTCGTTGCGGCATAGTGACAGTCTCGGATTGAAGTTGAAGTTGATACGATTTTCACGTAGTAGTTCGATCAGAGGGTCGAATCAAATGACATCACATCTTCACCTTCTAGTTTATGGATTACTGCTCGCACACTTCCATCGTGAATAACATTCATGTGAAATTAATTAAAGTGACCCAAAAACATTATTACCGCTGAAAAGTGAAATTGATTTCAGAGAAACCCACTAAGAAATAGAATTTTTTGCTTGATAGTAGGGTTTAAACGTGGCGGTTTTAGTTCAATGTTCAAACACTACGATGACGTACTAAATTTAGTTTTACCCCACTTTGTGAAATCAATTTTTTTCCTCTTACCAAACTCTGTCAAATCTGCCAAATAAATTAGAAAAAAAATCCAGTTCATTCTATTCGGCCGAATTACCGGTTCAAATTCAATTTGTTTCAAATGTTCCTCTCCGGTAAAGGGATAGCAACAGATCTAGGGACACCATGATATGTTTTAGAAATCAAATGGAGCATATGTAGCGTTGTAGGAGAAGGCAACATGATCACAAGATCATACGATTATTGATGTCGCATCACTTCATTCACTAATGCAATCAAAGAGTTCATAGAAAAAAGACATAAATAGGTCAGAGTTATGTACTAATTCAGATTGTTTTGATAGTATCCAACCTGCAACGATAGGACAATGGGTAAAATGCATCTCCATTTAATGGTCATGGTTTTGTCAAAACCTCTTATACACTTTCTATTTAAAAAAACAAGAGAGCTTTCGATTTTTGGGTATACTATACACTCAAATTTTGGACATACATGTATACTCTCGAATTTTCGACATCCTATGAGTTCGAATCAAATTTTATGTATTTTTCACGACCCCATGCATGAGGGCATGCGACACCATGGCGGTTATCATTTAGTTGTTTGGCACACCAAGAATATTTCATGAGAACTATGCCTCTTCATCTAGAGCATTATCATATTCCCTTCTAGGGTATGGGAGAGTCAAACTTCTACTCTAGTGCAACTCTTGCTTACTTAGACAATTGTTAACGCAGTTTAACACTCATTCTTATTTAAGCATGCATCCATGAAAAAGAGAACAACCCTAGGACGAAACGAAGACAAACACATAAATAGTTTGAGTGGTACAAACTGTGCCTAAGACCCAACTAAGTCTTTGTTATTGAGAAAAAATTACAAATGATCACTATCGACTCATTTTACAATAGGGAAGAGTCAAACAAATCACCTTAGCTCACCAAGAAAGTCAATAATATATTCATCACCACAAGACTCTCTGTTGCAATCTTCTTTGCAACTCCTTGTACTGCACCTCAGACGTGCCCACAACCGCAAACTTGTTGTCATTTCATTTCCACGTACTTTTACCAAGCTAACACAAATTTTAGTTCTACCTCACACATGCCTCCATAAACCTGCGTTTTCAAACTTCCCCAAAACTTTCCAAAACGTCCAACTCTTGGGTACTTGTCTTCCATCTTGGAAATTATGCCTCAATTCGTTATCATAGACTTTCCTCAAACTTTCCCTCCCAAATCTCTTGCCAAAAATTCTCTATGCCTCCTTTGGTTGTCTTCCCTTGATCTTATAGGATCTGCAAGGGTCACTTGTGTGAAACATTGTGTTTCTTGGGTGTCACATGCCCCTTCACGAACCCTCACTCAACCAACTTGTCACCCCCTTTCGTGGACCTAGTGCACCGCTCCAAATCCTATGTTCCCATCATTTGTTCATCTCTTGGACCAACACAACCCATCGGTTGGTGTCTTCCCTTTTCCTTGTGTGCTCTTCATTTCGATCGTCGTGACTTCTCATGAGTGTGACAATGGGGTCGTTCAACCTCTCTGACATGCCCATGTTGTTAAAGGAAGATGAGCCCACTCCTTGGGCATGCACCCAAGTTGCTCTTCCCTTTCCCAAACACAACCCAAGTATCCATTAGTCGTTATAAGGAAAGTAAGGTGTGTGCCTTCTTGGTGTCATGCATCACCATCCTCTATCCAAGTTTCTCTTTCCCACACCCAAACATCTTTGTTTGTCTAACCAACCGCTTCCTCCCTTGTGCTCTTCATCTTTTTGTCGCCAAATCTACCCAAGGAATGCACGTACTCGACGGGTGACATGGGATACCCTTACATATTCCCTCACTCCAAGTTGTTGTTGTCCCCATAAATTTCCATCAACTTACATGGGCTCTTTTCCCATCTCTAGATCTCATTGCCACTCAATGATTATTGATTCCTCAACCTATGTTGTCAAGGAAAACTCTCCTCAATAAATTCTTCTAAGTGTGTCCAAGTGTTGGATTCCCTTGACCCATGACGGCTTCAATAATTCAATTCTATTGTTTGTGTGTCATGTACAATGTATCCTCTCAAGTTTCGAACTAGTTGGGTGATCAATCCAACTGTCACGTTCATCGTTGAAGAATGCACATCGCCACATTCAACAATCTCTTTTTTATTTCCTCATGGTCATTCTTCCCAACCCATCTTGATCTCGTCGAGTAACCCACTACAATATCAACCTATTCATTTCACTTAACCGAGCACCTTCAATTCTCGACAAGGTCCTTCCCCTTACATCAATTTGGAAATTCACCCCTACAACTCATATGTTGTTTCAGAACCTCTCTGCTTGAGCCTTCCAACAACACCTCCACTAAGAATCACCATTCGTGTTGCCTGCTCCTAAAAACACATCTCCTTCTTCTTTGTTTAGTAGGAATAATGTACCCAATATCTTCCACCAAGGCTATTAGCATAGATCATGTTTGACTTATGTTTTGCACGCAAGTATTGCGGGACCAAACGAACTTCCTTTAGTGTGCATCACAACTCCTCAAGTCATTATTAAGTAAGTTGGAAGTCGTATATGCCCATGGCCTTACTATAAAAGTACACGATCGTTGTTAGATGTTGATCTTTGTCTCCTATCTATTTCATGTCTGTCTCCAAATATGGTATAGTAAGTGACTCAATGCATTGTATCGGCTCAATTCTTGGAGTTTTGTAGTTGGTAAGTCTATTGCGTGATCTTACACAATGTACATGATTTGTTGTTGATGACTATTCACATGACCATGTCCCTCCTGCTCCATGGAAAGGGAAGATTCCATCTCTCTCTTACAATCGTGTTCATATTTATGTAGGTTCATTGATTGACCAACCTTCCCCATGGTTTTCCTCACTGAATTCATCATCACCATCTGCTATTACTCTTCTTGGCCCAAATTACTCAGAGATGTTGTGATATGGATGACTTCTAACTGTTGTGTCATGTTTCAAGGATCGTTGGTGCTCCCATTGACTCCTTCTACCAATGTGATCAGAGATATCCTAGGAATCATCTTGAGCTTCCTCTTCATCATCAAGAGTGTGCTTGGTGTTATGGCCTTGTCTAACAATACTAAGTTAATTTTATGAATGAGTGGAGGTGCTTTGGAAAGTTTGAGGAAGTCAAATCCCAAGATCATCACATGGTATTCCAATGGAGATACCAATAGATTCATGTTTCCAAACCTCTCCCCAACTCTCAATGGTGTTGAATGAACTATCCATGTCACATGCATCGGTTCTAACTTCAAGACTTTACACATTCTAGTGTAGTTCTCTAAATTTTATTGATGAAGAAACTTCACAGCTCGTTCACTCACAAAACTTTGTTGCCCCAATTTCAAACAAAGCTTCCATATTCGACCAACTTATTGTTGAGTTCACAAAGCAGAGTTCGTCCACCACTTCACTTGGTAAGAACTTTCCTTGACCTCCTGTCATGAAATCTCACATGTGTTCCACCAATGTTTCCATGAATTCCTTCATTTTTCCCATCAGTTTCTGCTCTTGAACTATCTCTGCAAAGGGTTCTGACTCCTCCACTCATGGTGTGGGTCGAGCCTCTTCCTCAACCAATAGAGACAATTTTCCTTGCAGTGGATAGTTCTTCATAAAATAATTTTGCGAACAAAGGTAACACTTAATTTTCCTACCTTTCCTCATGAGTGGCATGGGATGATCCTTTGTTTCTATGATGAATTCATTTTGGGAACTCTCCTCCATGAGTTCTTTGAATGCAGTCGATGCCAAAGTATCAGTATTATCCACCAATTCCTTAAGTCTATTGATTTTAGACTTTATCTATGCATCAAATAATTCCATATTCTCTAAATCTTGTTGGAGCTTATCAAATCGTTGAGTTTCATTGTCTCTCTTGACCTTCCAAAATTCATCACTTGCACTATACACTTTGTTTCTTGACCCTTGTCAGTTGGTTTACTCAAGAATTTTTTGCAAGTGCTTCACATAGTCCTAATTCTACAATGATTCATGTGTTCATCTACACATTCAAGTTCCCCATTCACTTTCACAAACTTCTCCCTTGATCTCCATATGTGCATAAGATTGGGCTCAATCACCTATGACTGAAAATCCCAACTTGTTGAACCATCCACCAAGGAACGCACTCAATTTCCTCTATGTTCAACTCTACGGTTACTTTCGTAGTCAGGTCTGCAATAGTTATGCAAAAATATTCCTTGCTCAAGTTCACGGTTTTCACTCAGAGCTCTATGCTTCGTCTATTCAAGGAGTGCACCTAGGTCTACTCTCAAGCCATGAATTTCATTTGCAACTTGACCCTATCACAACCAACCAATTTTGCGCTCAGGTTTCCTCCATGATGGTCTAGTCCATCAAACCATTCACCAAGCCTGCACCTAGAATAACTTCCAAACAAGTGTGCCCCTCTCCCAACCATTGTCCTGACTACAATAGTGGTGAAGAGCACCAAATTGTTTCTCAAATTTCCTCTGATGCCACCTGTCATGACCCCACAAGACACCCGAATGGATATTTCAATCGTTAACCTCTTGAGGGCATGATACACCATGATGGTTCTCACTTGGTTGCTTGGCACACACACCAACAATACTTTGTCTGGGATATTCCTGTTCACCTATAGCATACACATATTTTGTTCTAGGTTGTCGATGACTCACACTCTTATTCTAGTGCACCTCTTGCTTACTAAGACAATTGCTAACACACTTTAATACTTAGTCTTATTTAAGCATGCATCTGTGAACAAGAGAACAACTATGGGATAAAAACGAAGACAAAAAAGGAAATAGTTTGGGCGGAACAAACCATGCCTAACACCCGACTAAATCTTTGTTATTACGAAACAATTGCAAATGAGCACTATTGGCCCAGTTTACAATAGGACAAATTCAAACGACTCACCTTAACTCACTAAGGCACTCAAGAATAGATTCGTCACCACAAGATTCTCTCTCACAAATGTCTTCGCAACTCCCTGTGGTGCACCTCAGACATGCCCATAATCACAAACTTGTTGTTGTTACATTTCCACATACTTTCACGAAGCTAAATCATATTTCGATTCATTCTCACACATGCCTCCACATACTTGTATTTTCATACTTCCCCAAAACCTTCCAAAACGTTGAACTCTAGGTTGTTTTTCTTCCATCTTGGAAATTCTTCCTCAGTTTGTTATTGCAAACTTGCCTCAGACTTTCTCTCCCAAATATCTTGCTAAAAATGTTGTATGCCCCCTTTAGTTATGGACCCTTCTCTTATAGGAGATCCAACGCTCCCTTGTGAGAAATGGTGTGTCTCATGGGTGTGTCATGCCTCTTTGCGAACCCACACTCAATGAACTCATTGCGCTTTTTTGTGGACCCGATGGACCCATCCAAAGCTCATGCGCCCAATAAATGTATGTTTCTTGGACCAGCATGCCCCATCCTTAGGAACACATCCTTTTCCTTGTGATCTCTTCGTTTCAATTGTCATGACTTCTCATGAGTGTGCCGATGGGGTCGTCCAACATTGGGCATGCTTCCGAGGGAAAATGAGTCTACTCCTCGGGCATGCTTGCAAATCGGCCCACCTTGTCCAAATGCAACCCAAGTCTCTACCAATCATTCTAAGTCAAGTTAGATGTGTGCCTCCTTGGTGTTGTGCATCACCATAGTGCGCCTAAGGTTCTCTTTCCCACACCCAAATGTCTTCATTTTTCCAACCAATTACTTACTTTCTTTTTCTCTTCATCCATATGTTTTCCAATTTTCCCAATGAATGCATGGGATCAAGGGTTGTAGTGGGAGACTCTTATACTATTGAATTCGAATTCGAGCTCCAACTTAGTAAGCATGCTTTCTCGCAGTAAATATGTTTTTAAATTACTTAAATTAATTTCACACTAACACTTAACATCTTCTTATTTTTTGTTGATAATCCAGTCCATAATTTATATTACTTGAAAAACAAGAAGTTATAAAAATTGGTTCTTGGATGGCCACTAGGGAAACCCAACCAGGCACAGAATAACAAGTTCAGTCGACCCTGACAGGATTTAACTTTAAAAAATAAAACCAGCAACACTTTGTTGAAAACATTGTTTACTAGCCTATGAATACAAGTTCTAGGACCTTGTCTATGCCTATACACTGGTGGGGATATCACCCTACACGTATATAATCTATTAAGATAAAAAAACTAAGACAAAACATGAATTGTATTGAATTGGATGTGGAGGCTCCATCATGAGGAGGTGCTGCATCATGCGAACCATTTTCCATGCTACGACTCGACGCAACACCATCCACATTCATGCTAAGGAGATGGTCCAATTTTCTATTGATCTACAGAAGCTCCATTTTCATTTCATTGAGTCTAAAAATATTTCCTCATGAGCCTCACTACGTTTTAAAAGAACCTTTCCCATCATCGTTTTAAGCAACCAGTATAAGTCCATCATTCTGGTATAGAGAGTGGCGCGCTCTTGGTAATAACCTTGAT
>JASDQU011027799.1:0-15459 GCA_032191745.1 Picea mariana | reverse complement strand
GTGTGTCTTTCATATTTAGGTTTGGATTAGTTTCAGATCCACTAAGATAGGGGTTTGTTATAGGCTTACCTAGCCTATTTATTTGTAAGTAATTTATCAAAGTAAACAACACATTATGTGAGCGTAGACTCACAGGTGATGTGCCCTTGTGGCCTCACTGTGATTGTTTTTAACTGAGGGTGCTAAAAGGAAACAATTCTGGTTCTTAAGAAGGCCAGCTCTCTCCAAAAATATGTTGAAGCTCCTCAAGCCCTCTAGGAATGCATATGCTTAGGTCGATTTGGAATTTTGATTTGAAAGTGAGGTAAGTAAGGTGCAATTTTTAGATCAAAAGTGAAATAATTTGATACAAATACAAATTTCTTATTTCTTATACCAGAAGGTGAAATTCCTGTGTAGCTTCCGTGGTTCGATTCTTCTCAGACCCTCGAACAGGAAATCGTGGCACAGTCCATGCACTGGAATGGTGCACAGGCACGGATGAGGCGATGGACGAGGAGGTCATGTAGGCGATGGACAGGCATGGGTGGTCATGGCCACTTCCGGTGAAGGAAGTGGCAGTGGCGGTGGTGCTGTAGCAGCTAAGCTAGAGGTCGGTGGACCGACGACCAACAGTAGGTGTGGTGGTGTTACCTACATAGGCTTCCCATTGACTCGACGTGGGCTGGCGATAAAAGGTGCATGACCAGAACAACTCTGGAACAACTCTGGCAGCAACGGGGATTCCAGGTTTTAGTGGGTGGTGTAGTGTTACTTGTAGTAATCACAGGGATGAGTGGTATCAGCTCAGACTGCTAAAACGGATTATGTTCTGGCGGGTGGCCCATGTTATTTATTGTAATTACTCCATCACTATCGTAGGTTGAAAACTCACATTTTAAATCCCGTGAATTGAGCCTAAAAGTATGGGATATCATAGGCTTCCCTTGGTTCGGCACGGTTTCACTCAGTATGGTACGCTACGGTAAGGTAAGGTATGATTCACTCGGTACTGAAGCGATCCAATAGCCTTCACAAGCATCCAGATAAAGCTTTCAACTCCAGTCAGCCTTTCCCCAATGCCTGATAGATTATGACCAGCCGGTTCTGTAATTAATAAAGGGCCTAGATCACCAGCTGTGGATCACCTCGGATGCATTTGTGTATTCTAACCAATAAGAATGGGTCTGGGGCTCGCGCATCCATCTTTCGTGGAATCTCTATCTCGAAAACCAAACTATCGATCATGATCATAAGGAACTGGATCACGAGCACGAAGAGTTGTGGCAAGTGTCTTTAGTATGTGACAAGTGTAGAACATTTGGCAGCTCACCAGAGAGCCACGATTCTGAAAGTTAAACATTTAATGTTTGGAATTAATGCTAACCTGAAAGGTTAGTATTAATTCACTATGCTTCTTTCTTATCATGTTTATCAAATTTCAATTCTCTAGTTTCCTAAATTTTGAAACTTTTTGCCCTTTTATGAGACCAAATAATAAAACCTCAAAACTAAAAACTTAAGACAAAATATAAAATACAATTAGATAATGATATAAAAATCTAAAAAATTTGGTTAAAATTCTTGATTTGCATGCAATACTAATTGAAAGATGGAAAATAGATTACTATTAATCCCTACCTCATAAAGGCAGAGGCTAATAAGGAAACATGAACGTAGGTGTGGACAACTTTAGCTTAAACTCATCGCATAGACTTTGAACCTTCTTCAATATTTCCTTCCATGTTTAACATTGATAGTTTGGTTTCTGTATTTTTTTACTTATATTTTGATAGCATCGTTCAGGGTTCAACATTATGTCTTCTCATTGTCAGGTTGAGAGAAGATTGGTGATATTCTTTTCTATCACTTTAACCCATACGTTTACCCTTGTAGATTGGTATATACGGACAATCCTCTTTCGATTGTCATAAAATTAAAAATAGGATTCTTACTCACCAATGGTATTGATATTAGACGAAGCTCCTCCATTGTGAATATTTTGCATGGTGACTTGTTCACTCATGTTGTTAGTTCATTCTTCGAAATTTGGGAAGCTCCTTTCTTCCTTGTCACCATGTTTCTTAACATTTTTAATGCCATTGTATTGGCTTTATTTTTCAATTATATCAATTTTCTGGTATATTCTTTTCCAAATATTTTTTTATATTTCAGATTTTTTTTAAGATGATTTCATATATATATAGTTATTTTTCAATTATATTAATTTTTTGGTATATTCTTTTCCAAATATTTTTTTATATTTCAGATATTTTTTTAAGATGATTTCATATATATAGTTAAATAGAAATGTATATATAATTTGAAGGGGCAATATTTTTAACCATTAATTAAAAAACCACAATCTAAAAATATTTAAGTTGTCAAAATCATTCCACTCACACCTTAAATTAACATATACAATTAACTCTCATCTACAAAGAAATTTTTAATTAAATCCACATGACTTAAAAATATTTTTGAAAAGAGTTGAAACTAACTTTAAAGGAAGAGTTTATTTATGTGCGTTTAAAGTCTTTGTTGAAGTATTGACGCACACAGTTCCGTCAAGAGTTTTTATCAATGGTTACTCTAATTTTCAGAACTTATAGCTTTGACAAAGGCACAGCCTTGCAATTTTTTGAAGATCCCATGCCAAACCAATTACAAATGGATTTTCCTTTTAAGTGTAGTTTGTAATGATATATTATAAATGGATTTTCTTTTTAAGTTTTAAGTGTAGTGTAGTTTGTAATGATATTTACAAATAGATTTTCATTTAAGTGTAGTTTGTAATGATATATGAATTTCATATTTTCTAAAAAAAAATAACTTTAAAATTTTTGAATTATTTTTTTTAAATTTATAAATTATAAATTTTATTATTATTTAAATTTATTTAAATGAAAATCGAGTACTTTCAAAATCACAAGACACAAATTGTTAAATTTATTTAGTTAGAGATAATCATTTTATTTATAAATAAATAAAATAGTAAAATCCAATTATAATTTATGTAAATAAAAGGTATAAATTAATTTTATTTTAAATGAGTAGATATTTCTAAAAAATTTAGGACTAAATTATCTTTACCTAAATTTTAAAGTATATGAAATACTAAAGTGCAATGTTCATAATTTTTTTTATTACATATTAGTATGAGTCCAATGTAATTCTAGATAAATGTTATTTTTATTGTAAAGTGAAATTTTCAAAATAGATATGAGTTTAATCATTTAAAATTGAGAAACTTATCAATTTTCCATTTTTTATTTCCAAAAAACAATTAAGTGTTACCCACTTTTGTATTTCATCCATTTACACCTAATATTAATGCATCATATCCAAAATATTTATTATTCTACATTAGCTAAAAAAATTGGCTTGTGATCTTGATGTCATTCTATCTAAAAAAATATGTTATCCTGGTACCCATTTCACATGTTTTCTCAATAATTAATTACTATTCCACGTTTTTTTTTAACAACTATCCCACATTAGTTGAGATCCAAAATACCATGATCCTTATCCTTATATCAATGAAGACAACCAAAAAGGTGATCCAATATACCAAGACCCTTATGTCAATAAGGACAACCACAAGGGTGGTGCATAGAATCTTATGCCAATCCAATATACCATGAACCTTATGCCAATATGGAAAACCACAAAGGTGGTGCATAATAATAACCACAAGGTAGTGGAACTAAGCCATGTTCACACCCAATATATCATGATAATATATAATGATCCTTATGCTAATGAGGGAAGGACAACCACAAAGATGGTGTAATGGTTCATAATACCTAAAAATGAAAATGACCCACTAACCACCTATAAGAGATACATAGAAACCATTACCCCTTGAAATGTCCACTAAAATATGACATATACAATCCATTACCCCTTTAAAACACCCATTAAAAAGATTCATAATAACAACCAAAAACCTTAAACCTTACTCATTTTAGATGTCCATTAAAAAAAACTCATATTAACTAAGCCCAAAAAAAAAAAAAAACCTCTTTTAAATACCTACTAAAAAATATTTTAAAATTTCAAATTACAAAAACATAATGATCTATTTAATCTTTTTAAATATCCATTAAAATAAATTAAATATCCTATATTAATTTTCTTTATTCTAAACTACATAAACCCATAAATTGTTTCTACTACACCTACACCCTTTCTCCTTTCTCTTTATTAAATAGAGACATACGCCTCCTCCCCTTCTCTCTATTAAATACTCATCTCTCTTAATAAAATGTCTAAGATATAACCAGCGTGAAAAGAGTCCCACTTCAATCGGTAAATAGGTTTAGAGACAAATGATTAACAAGGATCATACTAGGCTTTGACATTAACTTTGATTTTAAAGTGTCCACCATCTTTTACTTTGATTGTTTTAAGAGTGAACGGTGCATCTATGTGACTTTGAAATTTTTTTATGATAAATAAACCAAGTTGACGGCGGCTGTGAATTGGAAAACGAAGGGTTATTAATATTTTATTTTTCAAATTTTATTGTTTTATAAAAGGCTAAGGTTTCAGCATGGATACACATGTTTTTCCTGGTATGATGATGGCATTTTATTTTTCATATCGCTTGTTCTTCATGTAAAATAAACAGATTATATCATTGAGTCACACAAATTAACTCCGCTATCGATTCACAAATCACTATCAATTCAAGTCAAACCAATAGCATATTCCGAGCAAACACACTCAAACTCCTTTATTCAGGAAAGCCTGGATAGATTTTTAGAGAGTGAAGGGCGCAGTCATACTCAAATTCCTTCATTCCTGGAAAACCTTGATAGACATTTATCGTGTAAAGTGTTTTGGAGAGGGCTTTAAAACGAGTCAGACGATGTAAATTACTATGTTTACATGAACTTCACCATCGCTTTGTATATATATATATATATATATATATATATATATATATATATATATAACAAGAAAAATAAATTCCTCTGTTTGAACAGACTATTTAATTCAAAATAAATTTCTGCAAATACCACTGTGCCCATTAGGGCGGAAAGTAACTGAAATGAAATGACTATCGTTAAAAGTAATATATTATATTGACAAAATATGGTCCAAAGGCAATATGTAGTATTGCGAAGACCAACACCTGCCCGCCAGTTTTTTCTTTACAAGCCTAGTGGTTTGATCCATTTTGCAGAGACCTCGAAATGTTCACCCCCTGCCCTCATTTGATCCATTTACGAGAGTGGCCTTGCAGTCATACTGCCTTTCTGTCTCTAGATCCAAGGGACGCTCTGATCATGGTTACAGACTGGGAGTTGTGTATAGCATTTCAAGACGCCAAGAAAATTATATACAACCTCACTCAATCAAATCCATGAGCGCCCCACTTTTTGTGAAGGAGTGGAAGAGGGTGACTTCCGCAGTTGAAGCACAGAGATTATGCTTTGAATGGCAGAGGCTGCGATGCCCGCCTTTACCTGCCCTCTCTTGGGCAAAGGCCTAGCTGTCATTTTGCCTCTGCAACGCCTTCCTTCCATGAACATACATTCCGATGCAGCACTGGCCATTCTGGTAGCCAAACCTCTACTCTTCTAATTGCTCAAATGAAGATTGAGAAATCGCCGTGGAAAACAAATATAAACTTGAAGTTATGGATGTAGTGATCGATTAGATATGTGAACAACTTCTGCATATTTATTGCAATGCCAATCTTGTGATGGAGTGGCCGCGGATATAATCAAATTTAATATTCAAACATGTGATGAATACCTTTATCAATTTGCATTCACAGCCATCAATTGCTTTGACAGCTTTCGGCTGTGCAGAGATTCCCCGACATATTACAGTACTTCTGTGTATACTTAGGCAGGCCGAAACATGACAACCTGGTTGACAGAGACAATATTGAATTTAAACAATGTGGTGGACATTAACGTGAAATTTGTCACCCAATTAGTGGTGGACTAATTTTAAAGTGATGATCAATTAGAACAAGGAGCGTTCCAATTTATACGATCAGACGGACAGAGGATCACATGAGCTGTTTGGAATAAAATATTCACAATCACGCAGATGGATGTTGTTCTGTCATAATTTTATTAAAAATTCAATATCCATAAGTTTAAGATTCGTCCCTTCTGATATATGAAAAGAGGAGGTAAGTTGTATGTCTGTTAAGAAGAGTAACATGCACGCATGGATGATTTAGATTCTAAAGAGTAGAGTTTACAAATTTTGATGGCCTTAAAATTGGGCAAATCTCTTTAAAACATAACATCTCTACATTCACAGAAGTTGTAAATAAAACTTTAAAAACATCGACTAGAAACACTGTGGCTGTTTAAATGTTCAACTTTTAAAATATACTTTTAAAATATTTTTTTATTAGATTTTGGTGAAATCACTATTTTTTTTTTTGTTAAAATTGTATTTTTTATTTTATAAATAGATTTAATAACTTTAAAAACCCAATATCATTTATTCATTATTCAAATTTAAAGTTCTAACAATTTTTTATCAAATTTAATGAAAAAAAATACACAAAAACTTAAAAAAAATATATAACATTGAAACTAAATCTTTAAAATTTCTATCTTTTTATAATTTATAACCCAAAATAAATAATGAAATAAGACGAACGGCTACAAGCTATAGAGCTAGTCAAGAGTAGGCGCTGCACAGATTGTCCTGATTACCAAGATAATCAATTTACAATTTAATAAACACTAGCACCCACAGTCAGCGACAGTCAATAAGATATGCACATATTCTTATGATTATCAATGCACTCAATGAACACATTAACTTCACCATGATAAACACGAGCACTTACACACAATTACAGTCAACAATATATATTTTTGTTAAAATGCGTTAAAAATTAAATTTAATATATTTAGATTTCAACTATAATGTAAAATCTGCGCCTACGGGAATCTCAATGATTACTTTGTATTTTGTTATTATTTAAAAACAGAATAATCATTTGATACCTCCAAGTTGGGATTTTATCTTTGTGGAGTGGGTTAATTTGGGAGTAATTTTTTTTCTCCAATTTTTAATTAATTTAGAACTTTGATTTATTTTTTGAGCATCTTGATTGCTTTAAAATGGAGCAAAACCCCTAGAGTAAGGTTTAGAAATGCTAAACTTAAACTAATCTTGAAAATTTGGCGCCCATTTTTTTGCCTGAGAATCCGTTTACTCCTGAGTTAGTCTACTCTCTATCCTTATTATACCTATTTTTGATATAGAAATAGTAGTGTAATCTATGTATTATTGAAAATATTAAATAAATGTTAAATAATTGTGTTTTCTTTAAATGATTTATTATATATTTGATACAAGTTTTATGATACAATGTTAATGTTAATTATGTATATGTTATTTTGACATGAGATGATTGGATAAGAGAACTAGTGTTGGTTATGTACTTTGTGGGAATCCATACACATGAAAGATTACCATTAACTTGTTTATAATTATGAGTTAAGATTGAAAAATATTCTCACTAAATATAATTGGCACAACTAAAACATTTATCACAGAGTTTAAAAAAATGATGGTCAAGGTGACTTTTCAGAGCAAGGACTAATGAGGCTATTCACAGAAGGTCTAGATAAACCTTTGAAAGGTTGAGTTAAGGCTTTTAGGCCACCCACATTACATGATGCCATCAAGTAGATCATTAATTGAGAATAAGGTATATTGTTTCTTGAGTATGATTTTGTTCAAGGTTATTTGTGTAATATATATTTACCATATTTCATCCTTCTAAACTAGTGGAATCAGGCAATTGTAGAGTGAGGAGGTCAGTCAAACATAGTTCTTGTGTATTAGCATTTGAATTTGACATTTGAGCTCCTTTTCAAGAAGAAAGGGTTTGTATGAAGGGCCACCACTGAGTAGAGTAGAGGGACACTGAATGTTAGATTAATTGCATGCTTTACTTAGTAGTACACTAGTACTCTTATAGTTGAGGTGATTATATCTTTGTATTCTTTCACCAATTGATGTAAATGAGTTGATTTTTGAAGAGGGGTAGGGTATGTATATCTCTCTAAAACTTTACAACCTGAATAAAAATGGATCTTGATTAGAACATTTGCACATCAAAGAGTTTGATTCCTCTTGATACATGATAAATTATGAATTATCCACTCAATGAATGTTTCACGAATAACTTTGCAGTGTTAATTACTCTAAACAAACCTTTGTTGTGTAAATAGTACCACTCAATTTTGCATCAATGGACCATTTTCCTTGTTCATGGGATCTGGTGGTGTCCGGTATTTCTAAGGTGGGTCGCGAGACTTTATTAATTATCCTTTGCTTAATGCTAATAGATTGATTTGCTCACAGCATAAATGATATAGTTTAAAAGTTTAAGGATTTTTTTAATAATTATAATTGAAATTTTGTAAAGTAAATGGGGTAATTTTATATTACTATCAAACACTCTATACTTGGAATATGTAATCTCAACTATTGAAATTTACAATTTTAATTATCTTTTTAAATTTTTGATAAAATTTTGGATAAAAATTGTAATCTTTAATATTGAAATATACAATTCCAACTATCCTTCTAAATTTCCGATAAAATTTTGAACAAAAATATTCTAAAAAAATAAATTCCAACTATCCTTCTAAATTTCCGATAAAATTTTGAACAAAAATATTCTAAAAAAATATAACATAAGTGGAAATAATATATAGATATATATAAAACAATCAAAATAGAATCCCTGTCACATCTCATTCGTTGTCATATTCATCTATCATGGGCCAATGCCCCTCCAACAGGAGAAACATGGATGCTAGCAATAGATGGATGATGAGATGGCTCCTCAGGCGGTGTTACCTCATACACCTTAGAGGTTCTTCGTTACTGGAGGAGAGAAGTACAAGTAGAAATTATTCGTTAACAGTATATTTTTTTGCAAAGTTTTAGGTAAAAATTTAGGTGTACGAGATTTGTTAAAATTTTAAAGATATAATTTTTTATGCTCTTGAGGTTTAGAGGGCTTTTAACGTTACTTAAAAACTTTAAACAATTTTAACTTAGATTTCTTCGTTCACCAAATTAAAAAAATAAAATTTTACCATTACTGTCCGTACACATTAATAATACTTGGTAATAGTAATGTAATGACGCAACACATCACAGTCCACTTGGTTGGGTCCCGTGGCCAAGTCACAGTATCATGTGCTTAATTTATAATATTTCATTTATATTTTATAAGATTAAATGTTTATAATATTTCATTTATATTTTATAAGATTAAATGGAGTTTTTATCATGTTCTTAATTTATTCGATTTTATTTATGTTTTATAAGATTTTATATATATTGGTTGGTTTTACTGAAAGTATTGTTAGTTTTAGTTTTTTTTTCCAAAAGTACAATATTATTTAGTATATGCAAATTTATGATATAAATTTTTTATTAGATAGTTAATTTTTAATATATACATTTTATTATTTAAATTTAAAGACAGTTTTTTTTATTTAATATATTGTATTTTTTTTATGATTTTTTGTTAAAAAAAATATATTATTTATTACATCATAGTTATAGTTATTATAAGTGGAAAATAAAAAGAAGTTATAAAATATTATATAAGTTTTTCTATATTTTATACAAATTAATTAGAATTATAAATCAATAGATGTGTCTACATAAATTTTTAAGATATGTAAGATAATGAGATTTTAGGCAAATTCAAATTCTAAAATAAGTTATTCTACATAAAAAGAAATTCCAAATATAGAATTGAAGCCTTCATAGAATTTACAATTACAAGTGAGATAAATGATGAGAATGATGAAGGAAATATGAGGAATGAACATCTCAAGAAAGGTGTCCCAAAGAAATCCATTACTTTAGAAAAATTATCTAAACAATTAAAGTAATGTGATAATTATGACTATAAAATACAATTACATTTCAAATTAATAATTTGTTCTTTTTAAAAATTTTAATGTTAATATTCAAATCCCATAAAATATTCCTTAGATGTCTTTATATTCAAATTCAAAATAAATACATAGGAATGTATAATTTGGAGAAATGAAGAGAATCTTAATAAAAACTGTTCCATTAATTCCTAATTATCACAAGTGTGAATATGTACCACATCTATGACCTATGTCTGCATGGAAGACATATGTACCACATCTATTACTTATGTGAACATGTAACAAAAATCAATATATCGTGTTTACAAAAGTCTCTAGGATAAGCAAAGGAATAAAATTTCACACAAATTCAAATCTGAGAGTAATTTTTCCTACACAAACAGGAAGCCCAAAAGTGAAAGTCTTCATAACACCAAAAGTAGTGTGGAAGTCTTCATAACACATGCAACTAGAAGATCCATAAAGGATGGGAATGAAGAATGTATATCCTAAATTGTTAATTTGTTCTTTCGAACTCTAAATATTAATATTTCAATTCTAAACAACATTCCCTCGAAGTACTTATAGTGGAAATTTAAAAAGGAGTGTATAAGGAAGCACAATAGATTATATGGAAAAAAAATCATTAATTGATTATTATTAAATGTGTAAGCATGTACAATCATTATTACTTGTAAATCCATGCTATATCCATTTACACAAACTTAGATAGTCGATCCTATCCTCATTTTCATATTTAAGAGGAAAATTTACATCACTATAAAGTGTTCAATAAAATACAAAAAAAATAAAATCAAAACACTAATCCTACCCACAACCCTTTTTAACTAGCCAAAGTTTATTTTCTCACAAGTTTGTACCTTATAAACTTTTACGTTATACCTAGGATAAACCCATTGTAAATTGAATTGGCATGTCTAACCTTGAATTTCATTTACATGATATTAATATGTAAATATATTATTGAACTCAATATGGACCCCTTAAATTTCGTAAATTCAAATAACTTCAAAATTATTTAAAAAAGAAATTCAAAATTATCAATGCACATATCTAATATTTAAAAAATAAACAAAAAGACTCAATTGAAAGAATGAAAGCATAATAAAGGTGGACCAAGAGAATATATACACTTTACACTTACATTCAACTTATGCGTCTTTCATTCTATATTGGGAAGTAGTTTCATTTTCATAAATGTGCAACCTAAAAGAACATAAACTAAATTTCAAAATTATACTCAATAACAAGCTTAAGAATCGATTAAATAATTAATATTTATCAAGAAAAATTTATAGGATGAGGAGTTAATTCTCAAAATTATGCTCAATAATTATATAAAGAATTTATTTAATAATTTATATAGATAAGATAAATTTGCGGGGAAGTGGAGAAGCCCAATATCATACTACAATGTTGTTACTACCTATACTCATTTCGAACTCATAGAATTCAAAATGACAAGCATTGTAACTTAGCATCCCAACAAATTAAAATAATTTAAATTTTTGAAAAGATCAAAATTTCATTTTATCGAGGTGAAAATAAATTCATTTTTAATAAGGTGAAAAAATATGTTGCAATAGGTGATACACCAAGAGCCACATAGAAGGAATGTTCGTAGACATTTAAGTTTTCTTAAATGAAAAGGAAAAGAGTTGAAAGCTATCTTGGAAAAAGATAGAATTCATTTTCTTATCAAACATAAACAACCATGAGTAAGATGGAATTGAATTGCAAAGAGTGAATATGGAATTGTACTTAACAAAGAATAATCTAATGTCATATTGTATGATTGTAGTTCAAGAACAAGAATCTATATGGAACAAGTATTTTTTGAGTGCATCTTATTTTTTAACACGATTTCGTAGTGTACAAGAGTCCTAAAAAAATATTATTAAAAATAACTAATCACAAGTGAAAAAATCCTTAAGAATGAATTGATAAAAAAAAACTAGGTTCAAAGTGTTTTCTAGCAAACATTACACTAATAATCAACACTAAGATTCAAGATATTTTCCATGAATAGAAAATCTATATTACTTTGTTAATGTTGGTATTTCTATAATGAGTCAACCTATTCATAGATTGATTTCGCTTTAGCTAATCTGTAATGGTCATTAGCCAAGCTATCAAGATTCCTTAGGTTAGTGAGTCAGGCTAAGCTATGATATACGATGAATAATGTGAGTTGCCCCCATACAAATCCTCTAAAATTCATGAGCTCACTATTACTCCCAATTGGATACTCTGGAAGGCATCCCAAACTGTAACATAAGGGAATCCAAACATTTTGTATTTTATAAAAATTTCATAAAAAATTCAATTTGTCTAACTTTTTAATTCAAACGTTTTGTATTTTATAAAAATTTCAATTTGTCTAACTTTTTAATTCAAATTTTTTGTATTTTATAAAAATTTCAAATCTTTAGGAATTCAATATATAAATCCATTTTTACATATGTAATATTAGAGTATCATAAGTTTCTTACAAAGTTTATCTTACAATGCCTTATTTACCATTAAATTATATTAACTCTTTCATAAGTTATGTTGTTTTCAATCTTTTTGCACTTGTACAAAACATTGGTTGTAGGTTTTTAATATTGTGAATCTAGATTATAAAATGTATTCAAAATATTTTGATGATATTAAATATCAAGGTTGTATGGTTTTAATAATGCAAGTAGATTATAAAGTTTATTCAATATTGAGGATATTAAAAGAGTCCTACACATGAAATGATGCTCTTATTAGATGAGATTCTCATATTATAAATAAAATCCATGGGATACCTTGATCTATAACACCTTGAATACCATTGCACCACTTCTCAACAAGTGAATTCATATGGTATGTTTGTTGCATGTACAAGGAATAATTCCCTCAATCCCTTAGACACCTTGCATTTACAAATGCCAATTTTACCAAGGAGACAATTCCTTTGATTGTTGATGCAAGGAAAATGACATGGAATGTATTTCATCCAACCACACTACTTTGGGCATGGATGGTCCTATATTGGATTTGATTCCCAGATATATGCTCCCTTAGTTATGGCCTCAAACAAAAATTTCATTCAAAAACTCAATGATTAACATGATTATGTAATTCACGCCAAGTTTTGAATTTTTCTGTGTTCTTCATTTCATAACAAGAGAAAGAAATATTCATTGCCAAGAGTCATTTATATTTGGACTAGATTGACAAAACACATCTTGAAGCCATCTAGTGAGACCTAATGATAATGGGTAAGTAAATCTCCCCCTATGCTTCACATGTCCTACTTATTTTCATGAGTCTTGGTCACATCTCTGTGTAAGACACTAGTGACCAACTTGTGTAGATTTTGTTTTTTCTTGAAATTCATCTGATCAACATTCACTGATTGGATTTCTCTTTTCTCAATCCCTTAGACACCTTGTATTTACGAATGTCAATTTTCCCAAGGAGACAATTCCTTTAATTGTTTATGCAATTAAAATAACATGGAATGTATTTCATCCAACCACACTACTTTGGGCATGGATGGCCCTATATTGGATTTGATTCCCAGATATATAATTCCTTAGTTAAGGCCTCAAACAAAAATTTCATTCAAAAACTCAATGATTAACATGATTATGTAATTCACGCCAAGTTTTTCATTTTTCTGTGTTCTTCATTTCATAACAAGAGAAAGAAATATTCATTGCCAAGAGTCATTTATATTTGGACTAGATTGACAAAACACATCTTGAAACCATCTAGTGAGACCTAATGATAATGGGTAAGTAAATGTCTCCCTATGCTTCACATGTCCTACATATTGTTATGAGTCTTGGTCACATATTTGGTTTTTCCTTGAAATTCATCTGATCAACATTCACTGATTGAATTTCACTTTTTTCAGTCTCTAGAACAACCAAATTCAACAGTCACTTTTGATATGGCTTCTCTTCCAAACCATAGACTCTTATCATAGTAAACTCCTCAAAAAGGAACCAATCTCCCACTTTTGTGGTCTTTTCCAAAGTCTCCCACTTTGTTGGTCTTTTCCAATTGTAGAGACCCTTTGACTAAAGGAATAATTATAACGAATACTTCATTTTGGATGATAAAGTCTAATTTATAGAAATAAAAGAGTCTTAGATGGGAACTAATTATTATACTCATTTATTACTTCACACATATTGACCAAAGTTATTGAATGTTTATCTTATTGATGATATTTATATTCATATAATATAACTTCAAATTGACAACTTATTAATTAATTCATTAATAACCTAGGCATTAGTAACTAATTTGTTTATTGAACCATAATATTGGATTTGTGTTGGATATGTAGGAATAGATAGCACATACATATCCCACACGTAGACGATAATAACAAGTGGCGTTCCTTATATGCATATTTTTAAAATGTTCACAACTAATCATGCATACAAATAAGTAAAGTAAATCAAACTTCAAATAATCATCATTAAAGAAAAAATAATAATTCAACATTCATCCATATTTAAAATTGAATTATTAAAATTTAAACATGGTAGGAGCAATGTGAGGAAACAAGGAATCGTAATGTTATGAGGGTCATGTGACCTAACACTAGTGATATATCCACTCATAGTAGAAACATTTTCTAATGAAAACTCATATCATATGGGAGTTTTTATGATATAAATAACATTTTATCCCTACCTTCTAATTAACAAAAACTTTCATAAGTATTGATATTTTATTGAATTCTAATTTAATAGTATTTTTAATGGCATATCAATGTTCTGTAGAGTGTTCTTCTTCTCCATTCTCAAATGATTTAGCCAAGAATTGACATCTTTATTCCAACCCCTATCAAGCCATAGGTGGCTTTGACTAGAGTTTGAAGAAATCATAGGTAGCATATTTTCTTTCATGTTAGTAGTCTCTTGTGCGTGTACATTAGGTACCTAGTTTTAGTCATTCTCTTAATGGGGAAATAACTAATTATATGAGGATAGGATAGGTTGTATGATATTAGTTATAAGATTATAAATTATAAACACTTTTGAATTTTCACAGTATTTCTCCATGATTATATAGAAATGCTACAACCCAAATCTTCAAATCCATATATAATATAACAATATTGATGAGTGTCTCAAAAGGGTTTTTTTTTTTCCCAGAGCCAAAATTCATACGATTTACAATTATTTTCAAGGTCAAAATGCATTTTACATCCTTCATTAATCATTTTCTCAATGCTATAATTTCAATTAAACTTGTGATTAAGGTAAACTCTAAGACATTTATATGAAAAAAAATCCTCGAAGTTGTTATTCATACGATTTACAGTTGTTTTCAAGGTCAAAATAGGTTTTCTATCCTTGATTAATCCTCTTTTCAATGCTATAATTTCAATTAAACTTGTGATTAAATGTAACGACCCAAAACTTAAATTACACAATTAAAGATTCAAAATTTTTTATTAATTAATTAGAAAGAAAGTAAAAGGATTTATTTTTTTGTGTTCAACCGAAAATTCATTAAAGATTATGACAGAGATTGGACAAAGGAAATAAATACGTTTGATAAAAAAATG
>JASDQU011027798.1:13762-31622 GCA_032191745.1 Picea mariana | reverse complement strand
ATTTAAGTAAACAATCAAAGCTTAAATCCACGGTACTTTCTGAGCTTCATGCTACACCCATAGTGGGGCACTCAGGGTTCACCAAAACATATGACAGGGTCAAATATTCTTTTTTCTGGGATGGTATGAAACATGACATCTGTAATTTTGTCGCTGAGTGTGAGGTGTGTCAACTCAACAAGGGAGAAACAGTCAAATCTCTGGGCACACTACAACCGCTTCTGATTCCACCTGCTATTTGGAAGGATATCTCTATGGACTTTATTATCAGCTTACCCAAATCAGGGAATAAATCATTCATAATGGTGGCTGTGGATCACCTTTCCAAGTATTCTCATTTCTGTGCTCTTTAACACCCATTTACTGCATCCATGGTGGCTCAACTTTTCATGGACCAAGTCTTCAAGCTTCATGGCATGCCACACTCTATTGTTTCTAATCGTGACCCAACTTTCACAAGCAATTTTTACAAGAACTGTTTAAGCTACAGGGCACCCAATTGCATCTCAGCACAACTTATCATCCCCAGACTGATGGTCAAACGGAAGTTGTCAACAAGTGTTTGGAAACATATCTGAGGTGTTTTTCCTATGAAAAAAAACATCAGTGGGCTCAATGGCTACCCCTAGCCGAATGATGGTACAACACTTCCTACCATATAGCTACTCGCATGACTTCTTTTGAAGTGGTATATGGACAGAAGCCACCTTTAGTTCTCTCATACTTACTGGGTACCTCGAAGGCCCAGGCAGTTGACCAAAAACTTACAGTTCGAGAGGATATTCTTCGTACCCTTAAAGAGAACTTGGTCCTGGTACAGAATCGCATGAAGCAACAAGCAGATCAAGGTCGCTCTGAACGTCAATTTGCAGAAGGGGATCAAGTGTTTCTAGACTGCAACCATACAAGCAAACTTCCCTCAAGGCCGAGCATTGTCAGCAACTAGAGCCCAAATTTTATGGTCCTTATACAGTCCTCAAGCATGTGGGACAAGTCACATATCAGTTAGCTCTGCCCAGTTAGTCGAAGCTACATCCAGTTTTTCATGTTTCATGCTTAAAGAAGGTGATTGGAACTAGGTGCCAAATTCAAACCAAGCTTCCCAAGTTATCCGAAGAAGGATCCATTTGGCTACAGCCAAAAGCAGTTTTGGACTAGCGTGAGCATCACCTACGTCAGAGAACCATCAAGGAAGTGCTAGTTCAGTGGAAAGATATGATTCCAGCAGATGCCACTTGGGAACCAGCTACCATTCTGCAGCAGTTTCCACATCTCAAGCCTTGAGGACAAGGCTATTTTTAAGGGGGCGAACATGTTAGGGTTCTAACCCGCACATAGGTAGATCAATATATTCAGATGTAATAAAGGTCAATATTAATAAGGCCTTTCAATAAAATAGAATAAGGCGGATGTAAGAAGACCTAATAGAAGCTTCCGCTTCTAGAAGGATCTTCCTCTAGATGCTTCTCTTGATAGACACATTTAGTATAAAGAAGGGTCGAGGGTATGAAAATCCTAGCTTGGAGATTATTGTAATAGAGCGCTGCTCGATTGGAGGTTGCCCCTCGAAGAGGCCTGTGAACATTGCTTTCTGAATCAAAGTGCTATTTCTGTTGTTGTTCTTATATCATTTTTGTGTTATTGTGGAGATTATGATGAATATATTACTGTTATTCTGCCATTTCTAGCATTTTATTTCTGTTCTGAATATTTATTATATCTGGTATCTTGCAAAATCTACTAGAAGGGTATTTTTCTGTCCATAAATTTTCGAATAGAGAAAAAATTACTTTTGCACTCCTCAAAGCCGTTCCCCATGTCAAATATTGGTGGGAAACTTTCTGTGAGAAAAAGGAAATAGATGAACCCTCATTATTTACAGTCACGACCACCTGGGAATCCTTCAGGGATGCTATTAAGGAACAATACTACCTTGTCGAAAGTTATGGTGACTTGTATACCAAATGGACCACACTGCGACAAGAAAGAGACCAAGCAATGCCAGATTTCACAAATATCTTCCATACCTTGTGCACCAAGATGGGTATCAAAGATTTAGAGTGACATCTGGTGCTCAAGTATTGCGGTGCCTTGCATAGATACATATAGACCGAAATGTATTTTTTGGACAACTCATCCTTGGGCGCGACCTACCGATATGCCATCAAAATCGAGCAGAAGCTCAAACAAAAGACGTGGCAATTTGGGGCTGGGAACCCCTCACAGTAAAAGCCAGGAAAGGGCAGGCCCAACCCACAGAACAAAGGAAAGAGAAAATATGGACAATATCGAGACAACCAGTCCAGGCTGCAAGAAAATAAGGACACCAGAAAGACAAATAAATATACCGGGAAGTGGTGCGACTTCCATAAGAGCCCTTGGCATAACACTGCTGATTGCCGCTCAAAGTAGTCACTGGTGGCCGAAGTGAAATCCTCTGAATCAGATGTGGGTTCTGAATCTGAGTCAGAACCAGAAAGGGTAAGACAGATCATTGACATGGAACCCAGCGCCATCATTTCTACCACCAAGCTCCAACCTGGTGAACTAGACGAGCCAGAAGAAGGAGTGCGCCTCTTCCATTGACAGATGTGGGTAAAAGGCACCTTGCTGCACTTCATCATTGATAGCGGTAGCCAGAAGAACCTCATCTCAGTAGAGTTCATCAAGCGGCTGGCCCTATCGACAATGCCACACCCACAACCCTACACAATTGGATGACTCTGCCAAGTAAGCGATCTTAGCATCAACCAACAGTGCCAATTGTCGTATGGCATCAAGCCCTTCAAAGATGAGGTATCGTGTGATGTTGCTCCTCTTGAAGTTTTTGATGTTCTTTTGGGCCGACCTTATTTATGGAAACGTCATGATTTATATGAGTCTAGGCCTCGTAGTGTTATTATTACTTTGAACAGGAAATTGTATAGGATACCCAAGGCAGTCCCACCTAGTGTTATTTCCTTGATCTTTTCTAAGCAATGCAGGAAGGTCATCTCTCACATGGGGAAGTTTTTCTTCTTCATGATTCGCTCTTAGAATGAGCGAAAGATCACAACCACATCCAGGGTCTCTACAGCCGACCTCTCCACACAACATAAGCACGTAGATAAGGTTGTGGAAGAATACTCATATATCTTCTTCTCACCTATCGAGGTACCTCTGCACTGCTAGGTCAAGCACCCCATTGATTTGACCCTCGGTGCACCGCTGCCCAATGGGCTAGTCTATCATCATTCTCTGTTATAGAATGAGGAGATCAAGCGACATATCCAAGAACTGATGCACAAGGGGCACATCCATCCCATATCATCACCTTGCATGAACTTAATCATGTTGGTACAGAAGAAACATGGAACTTGGCGAATCTACATTGATTATCGGGCTCTGAATAAAATCACAGTCAGAAACCAGTACCTGATTCCCCGAATTGAAGACCTCCTTGATCAACTCATGGGGGCCAAATACTTCAGTAATATTGAGCTGAAGTCTGGCTACCACCGGGCCCTGATAGAACAGACAGATGTATGGAAGACTGCCTTCAAGTCAAAGGAAGGCCTTTTTGAGTGGTTGGTCATTCCCTTTGGTTTGACAAATTCTCCAGCCACTTTAATGAGGATGATGGATGATATCCTACGACCATTCACCAATACTTTTGTAGTGGTGTATCTGGATGACATTCTCATTTACAACAAGGCTTGGGCTGAACACTTGCAACATATTCAATAGGTTCTGCACACCTTGCGACAACACAAGCTATATGCCAACTTGAAAAAAGAATCCTTTAGCATGGACAGGGTCCATTACCTGGGCTACACGTTGATCAACATGGCGTACATGTAGATCCAGCCAAGATCCAAGTCATCCGTGACTAGCTAGCCCCAACCACACTCACTGAGCTTCATATCTTCTTGGGCCTTGCCAATTTCTATTGCAGGTTTGTGTTGGGATTCTCCCATATTGCATGGGCCCTCAGCGAAATAACTAGGGGTGGTGGTAAGAAGAAATTTGCGTGGGGCCAGTCCCAACAACAAGCATTTGATGATTTGAAGCAACACTTGTGCTCAGGCCTAATACTTTCACTACCATACCTGTATTGGCCCTTTGAGATTGATATAGATGCTTCAAACTATACTGTGGGCACCGTTCTCACTCAGCACGACCACCCCATGGCCTATCATAGTGAGACACTATCAGATGTTGTCCTTAAGGAACCTACTTACGACAAAGAAATGTACTCCATCGTGAAAGCCTGTTGCCAGTGGAGACATTACAATCTTGGGAAGGAGACAATCATCCACACTGATCATAAGCCACTATAGTTCATGCAGACACAAGGAAAATTGTAGAATGATCGCCATCAAAATTTGTCCACATACTTGTAGCAATTCCACATCAACATCAAGTATAAAAATATGAAGCAACAACCACATCGCTGATTGCCTCAATAGACCGCCAGTCACGACACTCACCACAATGCTAGACTCTTACGGCCATGAGACCTCTGGATGGCCCCAACTCTATGAGATAGATCCAGACTTCACCACCACCTACCAAATGTTGGGTGCAAACACAGTTGTCAATAATTTCCATCTTCAGGATGGGTTGTTATGTCATCTGGGCCATATCTGTGTTCCATCAAGCGAGCGAGCGAAGCTGATCTGGGAAGCCCACTACAGTCGGGTGGTAAGACACTTCGGTGTAAAAAAGATAGTGGCGATGCTACAAAAACATTTCTATTGGCCGAAACTTCGATAGGAGGTCAACAAGTATATCATGTCCTGCACTGCCTGCACTATTGCCAAATCGAACACTAAGGAATAGGGCCTGTACACCCCTCTTCCTACTCCTGACAGGCCATGGGAATCCATCTCAATGGACTACATGTCGGGCCTCCCGTCCACCAAGCATGGAAATGACTGTGTTTTTGTGGTTGTTGATCTCTTTTCTAAGATGGTGATTCTGGTTACTTGTAAGAAGAGCATCACAATAGAAGCCACTGCCAAGATCTTCTTTGAATGAGTCTGGTTACATTTTGGAATCCCACAAACCATTGTCTCAAATTGGGACAGTTAATTTCTCATCACATTCTGGTTGAGCCTCTGGTCCTATTGGACACCAAGATCACCAAATCCATGACCTTCCACCCCTAGATAGATGGCCAAACCGAGGTCACAAATTGAATGATTGTGCATATCCTTCACATGTATAATTCCGAGCACCCTTGCACATGGGATGAGATCCTTCCCTATGTCCAAAATAGCTACAACTGAGCCCTGCATAGCTCAACTGACCACAACCCCTTTCAAGTGGGGTTGGGATTCCAACCATTGGGTCCCATAGATGTTGCACTCCCCCCTTGTGGTCACCTCGATTGACTCATCTCCTACTCCAATTGAAGTTGACAAAGCCACCCAGTTCATTGAGAGGATCGAGTACATCCACCAACAGGTTCAGGATATCCTACATAAGTCCAATGACAAGTACAAGTAGTGCCATGATCAACATCGGGTGCCACATAAGTTTCAGGTGGGCGACAAAGTTTGGTTTCACTTGCAGAAAGAACGCCTTACAGGGCCCCATTGAAAGCTTCACCCACTTTGTTATGGGTCGTACACCATCACCAAGGCCATGGGGGATAATTGTTTTGAGCTCAACATTTCTCCTTTCCTTGGCCTGCACCCAATGTTCAATGTGGATCTCCTTCGCCCTTATTTCCCACCATTATTGGACACCTCAAAAGTAGTAGAACAACTGACACCAACTGAGCTCAACCTTGACTGAATACAACATGCATCTAGTGATCAAATTGTGGACACACAGATCAAGGGAACTTGACAGCAAAGGATCCAACTTTATCAATTTGTCAAAGCAGGGCAACTCTTGCACTAAGGCAAGTGGCTCACCCGGGGCCAAATTCAGCAGAAATTTCCTCATATGATGGGGGAACTCAACGCAATGGATACCATTTCTTCCTAAGGAGGGAGGATTAATCCAGGTAGATATTGGTGGCCACCCACCTTTTCCAACTGGCTCAAAACAATTTTCTCACAATTTTGGTAATTTACTATTTTTAGTAGTTTTTAACTTCCGGGGCCATTTGAGGGCCTAAATGAATGTTTTTTTGGGATCTAACTTCTCAATGATAGCCAAAGGCTCTGATTGACCCCCCCAATTGAATCTACTCAATGATACCTTTCCAACGAGCTATCGTGCGCCCACAATGGAGATCGTATGCAAAAGTTATGACCCCATACTAACTTACCCAAACATGGCCCACATGACTTTTGGCGCTTCATCTCCTAGGGTTAGGTTTTTGGATGCTTAGGGTTTTTGAAATTCTTGTTTATTGTAAAAAAGGCCTTCAGAACCTCAGTGTAACCATCTTCTTGCAAATGAGTGCAGCCATCACATCTCTTCTTAGAGATAAGCCGCCACCATTCCAGTAAGCTTGTTTTCCACTGCATTTTACAGTTTTAGCTTATTTCCTTATTGAATAGAAAACCTGTTTTATTGTATCTCTGTTATTTTTTGTTAAGAACCTATTAATAATCTGTAGTCATTTCGTTCTGCTCATAAAATCCGGATCACTTCTTCTTTTGAATCTATTTGAAATGATGAACATCTTTCCTCTTGTTTTGTACTTGCATATTGTTTGGTATTCTCTGACTCTGTGATGGGTGAAGAGTAGATATTATGTAACTTATGCCAAAGCTCTTTAGCTGATGAACATTTACCTACTTTGTCCTTTTCTGAATCACATAGTCCTTCCATGATGAAATCCATTGCTATTTTGTTGTTTCATTTTAGTTCCTTCTTGGTTGTAGTCTTTGCCCTTTTTGAACTATCATATCCTGTAACAACTAATTGTCAAATATCATATCCCTGTTCCTGTAAAAATACCTTCATCCTGTAACTCCATAATTCATACTTCATACCCTTCTGACAATTGAACATTGGTACTCCATTCATATCGCACTCCATGATCTACCTTCCCATGGTTAAACTATTTTCCTGAAGGAACCTGCTTTGATACCAATTGTTGGATTACTGAGAGGGGGGGTGAATCAGTAATGAGCAATTTATACCACTTTTAAAAACAATTTATATTCCTTTAAATTATTCAACCATGTTCATTAGTTAATAATCAATATATTATTGTACCATAAACATTAACAACCATCAATGCATAATAAACAATAATAAACATATTCACACAATACACAGTACACCAAGATTTATGTGGAAACCCAATGTGGGAGAAAACCACATAATGATTTTATTATATGTCAAAGAGTTACTTACATTCAAGGAAGCATCAACTTTCAATTCTCTAGCTCCAATTGGAAGGAAGATCCAACCCCCTAGTTTCTCAGGCTCCAACCTAAAGGAAGCTCCAACTCCCTAATTCTCTGGCTCCAACCAGAAAAAGGTTACAACCCCCTGAGTTCTCCGGCTACAATCAGAAGGTGGCTACAACCACCTAGTTCTCAGGATCCAACCTGAAGGAAGCTCCAACTCCTTGATTCTCCGACACCGATCAAAAGGAGGCTACAACCCCCTTTCCTTGCCCCATCCAACTGCCCTGAAATATAAATGCCAAATGTAGACAACCTGTCACTATCATTGAATCAACAACCTATAACAACCTATACCAATCAACCTGTACTATCAACATGTACCATCAACATGTACCATCAACATGTACCACAACCTATACCATGCATCAACTATGCATCAACATATACCTCAACCTGTACCAACAACTTTTAACAACACAAGTGTATCAAGTATGCACAACACAACCTGTCACAACAACCTGTCTCATCAATATCTTCAACCAAATCCTATCTACTCACCAAGATCAATCACCAAGACAACTCTCAACCAATTCACAATATCACCAATATGTGCATCAACCAATCATATCACAACAACTCATAATCATCACCAAGACAACTCTTCAACCATATGCACAATATCACCAAGATGTGCATCAACCAAGATAACCAACAAGAGACCTCTAGAAATACACCATACTCTCCATAAATCAAATACCATAAACCCTTATATCAACAATGAATCAAACCCTCACTGTAATGCAAGCTCACACTATACCAATAAATTCATAAATACACCTTAACCAAAAACCCTCAAACATGTACCACTCATAAAACAATCATATACCAAAACCACTAACTAATTCCTCTGACAATGCACTACAAGATATGGCAATAAATCTCAAACATGCACCAACAATATACTTCAACATATTTTCCTCATAACCATTCACTACATCAATTACTATTCAACAACAATACCTCTAGGAAGATGCCCAAACCCACAAGACCATACCTCATCCATATATAAGCAATGCCTCAAATACATCCCAACAAAGTGTACCAATGATAAACAACAAGTATACCAACATTGCACCTCTGTAGATCTAACTTATGCAACATATATCATACAACCAATGATATTCCAAGGGCATCTACTCAACCTCATATGACCATACCTCAAGTTATCACAAATATCCAATCATGTAACATACCTTTTTGATCCTGTATCTTGATATGCCGTACCTAAACACTGACACACTTCCTGTAACCTCTTATCAGCCTCTACAACTTGAACCATGCCTCAACCCTCAGTTCTAGTAGTGCCCCACGTGACACAAGAAAGGTGTTGAGCAGGGCCTCACTTGATAGGCTCTACACAACCCACGGGGTGCCTCACAAGATGTTTACTAGGTGACCCGCGGGGATTACCCTAACTAGGGTTTTTCATAATCTTTTCTCTCTCCACTGCGGCCATGAAACCTTTCCGTCACTCTACCTTCGCTTCCTCAGACTTTCACAACTTTAGATGTATCAATGAGTACCTACAATAAACCTTTCACAATAATAGATATTCAATGTGCTCAATAGGTGCTAATAAGAGACCCTTTCTCTCTTATTTATACTTTCCAAGTAGCTTCCTTTAGGGGTTATCTTCTAACTTTTTAACCCAACTTCCTTCTTTTAGGGCTAACCCACTTTCAACTACTTTACGCACTTGCAACCACTTTACCATAAATAGTAAACTCACCACTTCTTGTTTAAACTAATTTATTTTTAATTATTTTCTTATTGCAACAACTTTACTCATGATTAACTCCTAGTTACAACAACTTTGACTAGTAAACTTCTTCTAGGAGCATGTAGAATAATTGACTTGTTTGACCTTATAGGGGCTTCTAGATAACTCATGAGGGTTCTCCAACTTCAAAAATCCATAACTCCCTAACCGTGAGGATTTATGTGACGTACCACATATCACCGGAAACAACACGACATGTACTATCCATCTATAATAGTCTCACCTAAAAATTCACTGATATTCATTACATTATTATTCAAACAAACTTGAGTTACTTAACCAGACCGTTGGGGCTAACAAAATGTGTCATCAGAAACACTCAAGGGTTGACATCAATCTCTAAGGGTTGTCATCAATCTACAAGATCATACTCCAAGGGTTGACATCAATGACAAATAACTATCCAAACCAACTGTCCATCAATCTAAACCAACTGTCCAACACTTTACACTAGACAATAAATGAAAGAAATGTTTTTTAATTATTTTCACCATTAGATTTCTTATTAAACAACAAAAAATAAAAAAGTTTTGGTTTTTTAGGGTGTTTTGGTTGGTTGTTGGATATAGGACTAGTGCCTTTTTTTTTTAATCCAATTAGGGATTATGGGGTCAACAAGTATGCCTCCCTAATAGTTTATCACTTCTATATTAAGGATTAGGGTAAGATATTGGAACCCTAAGGGAAGAATAATCTCCAACCTAATCAAGATAATCTAGGAGGACCAAGGCCCTAAAAGAAGGGATTTCTCAAAGGAAAAAACCTTCACCAACAAGATCAACTATAACTTGAACAAAATACTTAAAAACCCTTGCCAAGGAACCCAGAGGAAAAAAAAAGTAATGGATCAATCACTTACCCAAGTTAACAATAGAATAAGGAAGGAACAAACCCTTGAACGTATCCTCTCCAAGCGTTATAGTAACCCTTCAAATGCACCAATCAATCACTATCACAAATATTTAATGCACTAATAAGACAAGAAAGAAAGAGAAAGACCCAAGAATTGACACCGAAACCTCAAAAGGATTATTTTCTATTAATTGTAGACATAAATGATCCAACAATTCACAACAGTTTTGAATGAGATGAGTTCCTTTATTATTAGAGGAATATTATACATCCTTCTCATTCTTTATTAATTATTTTCCCTAAAATTATCCTAGGAGACTAAGAAAGAAGAATTTTCATCCACACAAAGAAGGAGACGAAGTCAATACATAATCAAATGATGCCACATGTACATAAAACCCTCATGAGAGAGGGACATCCCACAAACAATGGGGTCGGTTTTATCTCCTAGCCCAATGTTCCAAGGAAAGAGTGATGTGGAGGCCTTAAAACATAGTGAAGTATCCTCCCAAGAAATAAAACCTTCAACGTTCCTCTCCTCCAAGTAGAATGACCTCATGAAAAGGTGGAGAAGGACCTCAAAATTGGATGGCCTCTTCAAAATGTGCTCAAGTAATGCTCAAAAGGTATCTCCAAAATGTGACCAAGCCCTCAAATCAAACAAAGATGCTCCACAAGGAAAGTAATATTCTTCTCCAAGTTAAATAGTCACCAAAAACACCCACATGACTATCATAAATCCCTCACAAGTGGGTCGACCCTCAAATAATGTATGGAACATCTACAAAGGAGATGAAAAAGGAGGGGGCTCAAGAATATCCATCATGGCATATATATATGATGTCCATGTATGCAATAATAACCCAAATGTGCCTTGGAGGATGTGACCAATGCCTTAGGATATGTATACTTCCTCAAGAACTGTGATACTTCCTTGGGAGATGTGAAACATAGTGAGTATCTATAGAATGATCTCTGATAGTAGATGGCCAAAGTGTGACAAATACATAAGTTAGAGATCCATGCTTAATAATAGAATACGTGTTCTATACATAGGTGTGACAACCATTACAAAGAGAAACACTTTTACATCATATACAAAGGGGTAAGAGAGACTAGAAACTCCCCTAGATCATGTGTCTTAGTATATCCACCCTAATATTGTTGCATACCAACCCTGATCATAAATTACCGACATCATGATGAAGAGTTACCAACTTCAAGGGGAAGTTGATTGTAGCCATAAAAGCAAATCCTATCTTGAAATATGGACTAAAAGGATAGTCCATGATCGAACACATGGGTTTTGGATGTACTACATAGGCCCCCCACCAATACTTAGAGCATCGACCAAGAATGTTCCAATACAATACATGAGTGCAAATACAACCAGACTTTTGGCTCATCATGGTAGAATAAGGCACATAATATTCTCATATGATGGTCCACATTTGGAGAAAAAATATAGGGTACAATGAGGTGAATTTGAGGTGTAACAATTGGCTCTAAATCAGGGATATGTGATCATCTTGAGAGTGCATGAGAACTCACGAATATGCAAAACCTATATACCTGAAACATTTTCGACCAATGGATGTCAAATACAAGCGAGGGTGAAGACACACGTGCCTTTTCCCCTTCCCAAAGAGAGAAATAAATCCCTGCATAAATGGGACATATATCCAAGAACATGTTAGTAGCACCACATCTTACAGAAAAATATGTACATGTAAGAAAAATTTAACTTTTTATTCTAAAAAGAAAAGCAAATGCATAAATCAATAAAATGAAAGCACACAAGTAAGAAAGTTTAAGAGACTTACTATAGTACAAGGATTCCCTATGGCATTCGATATTACCTTCATAGAATATCTTCAAAGCTTTCCCATTCACGAGCAAATATATTCACTCACCATCTAGATGACTTAGATAGAAAGAATTATTACCTGCAAAACATTCAATTTTGTAAGGACCCAACCAAATACTTTCAAACTTACCGTGTTTACCTACCTTTTCATTTCTTTTGTTTCACATGAGAACAAGATCACTTTCCTGGAAATTTCTTGGGAAATCCTTCTTGTCAAACTTTTTCTTTGTTTTTCACTGACTCTTAGCTAGATGATCAAAGGCATGTCTTCAATTCTTGTCAAGCTCGATCAATTGGTTGATTTTTTTTTCACTTCATTTTGATCGGATGAAAACTACTTCATTAACTTGTAAACTTGGATTTTCAGGTGAATTGGAAATGTTACATCCATCCCATACACTAACTCAAATGGACTCTTTCCATTAAAACCTTCCTTAATAATTCTATCATCCCATAGAGCATACTTTATCTTGCTACCCTGACTTTTCTTATTCCCCCCATCGTCTTCTTGATAATGATCATAAAATTCTTATTACTTGATTTAACGAGAACATTTCCTTGAGGATAATAGTTGGATGAGTGGGATAGGACTATTCCAAAGTTGAAACAACAGGATGAAAACTATGAAGAACTGAAGCCTTTGGCATTGTCAACAATAATCTTCTCCGACGCTCTGAAATGAGTGATGATCTTTTCTTCAAAAAACTCCATGAAAACCTTATTTTTAGCCTTCTTGGTAGGTATAACTTCAACTCACTTAATGAAGTAATCCATAGCCGTGAGAATCCATTTTCAACCATTACTAGAATTATCTTTAAACTCTCTAATAAAATCAAGGTCCCATTGTTGGAAGGGCACTTCCACTATCACTTGATGCAAAGAAAGGGCTGTTATCTTTTTCTTTCCTATAAATAGTTGAGAAGGATGACATGACCTTACAAACTTGTGGAAATTTGAAAATATAGTAGTCCAATAGTAACCACCTTTTAAAATATTATGGGTGGTGATTCTTGCTGAATGATGTCCACCACATAGCCCCTTATGAAACTCATTCATCAACTTCTTAGATTCTTTTGGGTCTACACATCTGAAAACTAATCCATCCAAATTTCTCCATCCAAGGCCTTGGTTGATAAAACATAATTTAGAGGCATTCAATATTGAATCTCTTCTTTTATGACATGCCAGGTGATCTGGACTTGTAAGATTCTTAAGATAATAAATAGTATCAACATACCAATCATTACGTTCCAATTCTTCCAAAACTGTTGAGATAACATGACAATGATATTCTTTCATTCCAAGGGAGATTTTTTTTTTCTTCTGCTATCATCTAAGATAATCTTTGACCCTTGAATCCTAGACAACCACTTGCCTCTAGTTCCTAAACAACATTGTCAGGCAAAAATATATTTTACAGTAGAGTGAGGAACATATGAAATTATCTTCGAGTAGCCCACATAAATTCTAAAATGCTTTAACAACTTTACAAGAGTGTAATCTTTCTTTTACATGATCAAATACTTCAATTCAACATCTCTTATATTTTTACTCATAAAATATATAGATTTTTCTTCACCTTGATCATTCTTCTTAAGCATAACACTCACGATGGTATCCTCAGAGGTAAAGGAGAAAACTTACAAATCCTTCGAATAATCAGGACTTACTAACACAGGGATTTCACAGTGGCCTCTTTTATAGACTCAAAAAATAACCTTCCATTCTCATCCCATTTGAAATCCACATCTTTCTTAAGCAACTTGTTTATGGGGTTTATTATTTTGGAAAAAATTGGGACAAATCTTTAGATAAAGTTGATTTTTCCAAAAAAATGACTACATGGATTTCTTGTTCAGGGGTAAGGAGATTTATTTGATACCTTTGATCTTTTCATGATAAAATTTTACCCTATCCTTTGAAACTATATTCCTGAGAAAATTTCCTTCAAGAACCCCAAATATTGACTTCTTTGGGTTCAACGATATTCCATACTTGTGACATATTTCAAACACTTCCTAAGATGTCCAATATGAGAACTTATTTCTTTTGAAAACACGATGATAATATCTTGATACATCTCAATTATTTTACCCATAAGATCTCTGAATGCATAGTCCATGGCTTTATGAAAAGTGACACCTGCATTAATTAAACCAAATGAAATTCTTAAATACTCAAAAGTGCCCCAAGGTGTGGTAAAGGAAAACTTATATCTATGATATTCATTTACCCACACTTGATTGTATCTTGAAAAACCATCCAAAAATAACATCATTGCTGACCCTGTAATTATTTGCAATAAATGCTCCATGTTGGGCATTGGGTAATTATCCTTTTCAGATGATGCATTTAGATTCCTAAAATCAACACATAGTCTAATGTCATATGTCTTTTTCCTTACCACTATAAGGTAAGATAACTGGGTTGAATGTCTTGTAGGGGCAATAATCTTTGCTTCAAGCAACTTTTGCAACTCTTTTTGGATAAGGGGAGCCAACTTCCGATTAATCTGTCTCAAATTTTGTTGAAAAGACTTGGAATCCTTCTTCAAAGGTACAGTTTGTTGGATAATATCACCTTTGTAAGCTTTCAAATCATCATAGGACCAGACAGAGATATCTTTATATTCTTTGATTAAATTCTCAAATTCTCTCCTTTCTTCATTTGAAGTTCCTTTACCAATTTTCACAATCTTCAGACTTTTTGGGGAACCAATATTAGCTTCCATGTGCTCATCATGTTTAACCATCTCTTTCTTTCCTTGTACATGTCATGTATGTCAAAAATTCCTTCCAAAGGAATAAGGACAATGGGAATCTTGTTATCCATCATCTTCTCTTGATTTTCTACTCTTTCTTCTCTCCAATCAATCTCATTCTCGAAAAAATCTTGAAGATTGTTAGTGGATCTTATAATTTGTGCATCAACATAAAAAACTAGCTAATGTTCAACACTGTCAGACACATAAGGACTAAAAATGATCTCTAACTTCCCTCCTTCAATCAAATCCTTGCACGGTTGAAGATTCAAAGTGACTACATATGAAACATCAACTTTCTCATTAAACATTCTATTCTCTACTTCTAAAGATAAAGCATCAAACCATTCCATGGAATCCCATAGTGGATTTATGTACCCTTTCAAATTTTGACTCTTACATGAAAATTGATTCTTTACATGTAGGATTACCAAATAAGAGTCACCTTGGATGTTCAAAATATTAATTCCCATGTCCTTAGCCATATTCAATCCAAGCAAAATGGATTCATATTCAACTACGTTTTCTGATGCTTCAAATTCTAAATGAAAGTCATAAAAAAAAATTTCACCCTTGGGGGAAACAAACACTATTCCTGCACTGACACATCTTCTAGACTTATCTCCATCAAAGTTAAATTTCCAAGCAATATAGACATCTTATTGGGGATTTATCTCAGTTTCTAACAAACCAATTCATTCATAAGATATTAGTGGTCTTCTACATGATACTTCCTCATTTTCTCACGACGCAAGGTCACATAAGTATTCTAACAAGTGGGGATAATATCATAACATAGGTCCATTTGGATGATACCTCTAATATTAGTGGCCCACTTGAGGGATAAGATAATTCCCAAAACATCTTAAACATTAATGACAATAACATCCATATTCAAAGGAATATCTTGAAAACTTGCTAAACTCACATGAAGATTCTTGATCAAACCAATTTTTTTTACTTCTCTGGAATCCATAGCACATATGTTTCTATATGGACTTTTTGTTTCAAGTTCCAATTGAGTCATCACATCAAGAGACATCACATTAGTAGAGGCTCCTGAATCCAACATACATTTATGCAATAATAAATGACCAAACACCAAATATATGAAAAAGGGTTGATGGCTTCGGTTCTTCCTTCCTTCTTTATTCATCGTTTGAAGAATAATAAGGGAAATCAATTTAATATACAAATTGGGTTGATTGACTTGTTACCTAAGCCCCAAAACTTCCTTAATTTGTTCTCTTATAGAAGGAATCTTTTCCAACTCAACAATGGGAATATGCACTTTAGGATTACTCATCCAATTAGTTGCATCGAAATTTAGATTTAAGGTAATACAACAAGATGGAGGTTGGGTTAGGTCTATGAGTTCGAGGGATATATTGGACAACTTTATCAAATATGAGATTAAATTCATCCATAGTCTCGTTTTTATTTCTTTTGATATTAGTCAATGCATTCAAAATAAATCTACTATCTTTTCTTTCCAACCATCTATCAAAGAAAGCATTTCTACAAGCATCAAGCAAATTTATGCTATTATCAGGCAATCCAAGAGACCAATTTCTAGCATCTTTCTTCAATGATAAAGAAAAACATTTATAAGGCATATCAAGATGAGGAATTCCAATACTTCTAACATAATCCATAAAAGCATCCGAATGTTCTTTAGGACCAATAACATTATCACCATGACAAGCATGCTTTTTCCGCCCAATGAAGTAGGCAAATCACGAGGTTGAACTGCAATGCTAGTGAAATAAAATGGTTTATGGAAATCAATCGACCAAGGAGCCGCCATTTGGGAAAATTTAATTAGCAAAAAATAAACTTCTTATATCTTGCACAGATTCAAGTTCTAATCGATTATTTAATTCTCTTTTCTTATGCTTATATTTTCTTCTTTTACAATGAAGCTTAGTTTTAGGCACAAGATCAACAATGCCTTTGTTGGACACACCGGCCACACTGAGAGAGAGGGGGTGAATCAATGTAGGGATATTCTTACACTTCTTTCAAAACTTTATTTAGCAACACCTTCAAACATTATCATTCATTAACAACATTCATGAATAATAGAGAACATTAAACCATCACCATAATGAAAACAAAGAACACCAGATATACATGTAAGTTTCTTTTGTATTATATGTTATAAGAGACTAGAATATTAGGGGTTTATCAACGCCAAATGAAAATAACACCAACTAAAAGAGAGCACCAAATCTCAATGAATGACCCAACCTACAGATCTCAGCACCAACTGAGAAGAGGAATCCAACCCTCAAGTACAAGACCCATCTTGTAGACAAAAAACAAATTCTATTAATAAGTACATGACCTATCTATAATGCATCATGTGTCTGTACGTGACCTCCTCCACTGACATCCTACACACATCTTCAGAAAACTAGGGTTTCTAAAACTTCAAACTTCTGGCCCTTCAGACCCTTTCTGTCTCTGTCACATCCACTTGTAACTTGTCACTAAAACCAACCTGTCACTTCCCAACCTATACCATAATCAAACACAAACAAATATACACCATCCAACAACTTATGCATGTTCCTCATGCATACACCATCACAAAACATAGATATCCCTCAACCATACCAGAACAAAACCGCTCAACCGCTCAACCAACCAGCCAACATCTACCATATCCAAACATCATAAAAACCATACAAATAATGATTCAATAATTCACCATACCATGAGTAAATCTAAGCATCAAGACAACATATAATCATACTAGAACTTCTATAGCAGTTATGAACCTGCAGAATGATATATTGGAAACTTGCTTCAGACTTTAGGAACCTGTCACTAGCATCTACTCAATATTTTCTTGGCCTTTTCAAACATACACGACCTATGCTTATTCAACACACGTATGTATGCTCCCTGGCCCACTGCAACCCATGTATAGCTTCAAAAAACCATGTTTTTTGAACCTCTGAAACTTTCACCGTCAAAATTTCTTGCTACCTCAGACTTGCCGAACTTTTGATGCGTTCATGAGTACCTGCAATGAACCTTTCACCAAAAATAGATCTTCAATATGCTCAAAATATTTACTCATAAGAGACCCATGCTCTCTTATTTATAATTCTCCAAGTAGCTTCCTCTAGGGGTTATCTCCTAACCAACTTCCTTCTTTTGGGGCTAACCTACTTCTAACCACTTTGTCCACTTACAACAACTTTATCCACAAATAATAAATTCTCCACTTCTTG
>JASDQU011027797.1:21225-31302 GCA_032191745.1 Picea mariana | reverse complement strand
ATTGACTAAATCACTTAAACATGCCACATCCCAAGTCTTACCTACATGTGCTAGTTGTGTATGCAACTTCAAAGCTATGAGTCAAGCCATGGGTTAAGATTGAGTAGCCATGAGTCAAACCTTAATTCAAGACAGGTCATACTCCATATCAACCTAGCGAAAAGCTTCAAAATTTCATTTTCCTCTATCAAGTACCTGAGATCGTTGATTTCTTGTGCCAAGCTAAATCGATGATACATATGTCAAATTACAGTTTCAAAGCCACAAGTCTATGTATCAAGCCCAGCGCCGAAATCCATATCCTATTCACACCTTATCGGCACGTTACATGAGCATTAGTTATTGATCAAGCTATGTATTAAGATTATCGATGGAATTAACCAACATGCCAACTATCGGGTCAAGTCAATAGCTATGCCATGACTCCAGCCACATCATTCATCAAACTCCAAGTCAGACAAGTCAACACATTAAACTGAGCCCATGAATCAAAATGCAATTTAACCTTCAGGTCGATACATCTCGATTGCAGGTGTCAAAATCCCACAGGCTACCAAGTGTTGGATGATATAACCACCCAAGATTGTGTTTTTCACCACCAAACAAACCCTCAAACACATAATACAAAGTATCCAAGTGTCAATTTGTCAAGATGCCAGACTCTACAGAAGTAAAATGTTAGATAACTCAAATGTCGAGCATACTGTAAGTTGTTTGCAGGTGTTGAGTTGTTGTCAGTTGCATGTTTGAGGTGCTGATATTTGATGATTGGTCATATCTATCAAAGTGCCAGTTCAACAAATCAGGAGAAAACGTCGAAGTCATTTGTTCAGATTGCTAGATTGCAGGAAAGGAGGGGCCAATGGTACACACAAAGGCATACATAGCATCTTTACTTTGTCGAGGATCCTGAGAGGCAGGTTACGGTGGTCATCAAATAAGACAACTTCAAACAAGTTGTCGAAGTATTACATGCAGGCCATATATCTCGATCCTTCCAAGGCTGGGTTATACGTTGACAGGGCATTGACGAACATTAAGTTCGAGAATTAGACAGATGTTATCCTTGATGCAGACAAGGTGATAGAATTAGATCCATCTCTGGTAAAAGAATACTTGCATAAGGATATGGTTTGTTCCTTTCTAGAGGAATATCATACGGCTATGACTGCATTTAAGGAGGGATCTGCTCTGGATGCCAACCACACAAAATTCAAGACTTAGAACAATCAATGCAATGCATAATTAGTTGAGGAAGCTGTGTCAGATAGAAAAGAACACATTCTTCATATAAGATGAGTTTGGAGAAAATGTTAAGATAGGGGGCTCAAGTCATCCATAGATGCTCCTATGGAGATTTTTCAAAGATTAGTCTCTATTCTCGATCGATGCATGGCTACAAGGAGAGATCTTCCCGATGGTTCACTATAGAGGATTGTTGTGAAGGCCTTCAATTGCATCTTGATAGATGACATTTCCAATTTACAGTCAAATTCTCAACCCTTTGGCTCAAAGGTTGATTTATCTAGTAGTAGACATGGGAGGTCCCTCTTCTAGAAGAAGTTGCGGATACATATGAAACATTGCTTGTGGGCGTGGGTTTTTCCTTCTAAGTTTTCTCATCTGCAATCCTAAAAGATGATAAATCTCTTGAAGAAAATCTTCTAGAGGTTTTCTATAAATGCCATGTTCCAGAATATTTTGTATAGAGAACAAAGAAAGTTGAATCAGCTGCCTGAAATATTCTCGTGTCGAAATTGGAAACACCAAAGGCCGCATGTAATGCATATGAGATGGAATTTATCAAGAAAATCAAACAAAGAGGAGATTGGAATTGAAGAGAATGAAGGAAATAGATTTCATCAGCACAGTAATCATATCTACAAATAGTTAGCCGTTGAAAAGCAGAGCTTTCAACCCCTAACTAGCAAATTTCAAGGCAGAAGAGCTAGTGAAACCGCAGACAGGGAAGAGAAGTCATATTTTCACCCAAATCCAAGTTTTTCTTAATCAAACATCTGGAGGAGGGTTTCAAAAGATGGAAAATAATCAAACACATCATATTTAAGGTTTTGTTATGATGTTTGCAGTGTTTAGCAGGTGGCAAAGTGGAATTAGCTACCTATTTTCTGGGCATAGAAACAATTTTTTGCTAAAAGTGGAAAATTCAACTTATCTTATCTTCTATGGATATTTAGTGGCCTTGGAAGGTTTTCTACACTTGTGAAAGTTTTGAAAGATATGAAGATCATCAAGATGAGGAGTTGACCTAGTTTTAGGATCTCTTCCTATTTTCTTGTGTCAGTTTTAACTATCTATTTCAAGTAAATTCGATCCTCCTTTATAGGATCTTAGTTATTTTGTAAAGGCTATAAATGCCCACCTTTTCACATACTGAGGGGTTCGATTTTGGATATAGAAGATACGATATTGTAAACATACTTTTCCATATGATAATACAAATCAAAGTTTTCTCTCTCTATTGATGTCAAATTTTCATCTTTCCTTCTGTACTTTTATTCAAGTTGTTTTAGTTGTAGAATGTTTGTCATCTCATTGGTTAGCTCATAACTTGATTAACAATTGCTTATCATTGTTTATTACACCCTACATTTTGTATCTGGTTTATAAGCATTGTTTTCTCACCCACTTAGAATCCATCATCTAATTATTGATCCTTGAGAGCACTGGTTCATTTGATTCTCATTTTGACTATCTGAATACCATATTGTAATTGAGTTATCCCATTGATCCACACATACAAAAACACAAAAATAAGTTTACTTTAAGTTACCAAGCATCTTTGACCTACAACCTCAAAGAGTTTCTTGGAGTTATAACAAGGGGGATAAAAAATATTTTCTTTATTATATTACATAATTTAGGTCACTTAAGAGGAAAGAGGGGTAATTTGTTTCAAACTTATCAAAAAGGTTTATTAAGATGTACAATAAGATTCCCACTAAAATAAATCCTATAGAAAATTCTGCCAAGATTACTTATGCTAGCACTTTTGACCCTGAGTTTTGCCTCCTGTTGAGAGAAAGAAGAGATACATCTTTAGCTCATATGAAAGATGAAGCCCTTGAAGTAGAGTCTAATATATTGGCAGCTGACAAACTTAGGATTAAAGCTGATAGAGACAGAAGAAAAGGTAGGGTTGAAGCTTCAACCTCTGATTCCTGTGTTGCCTACCCTCAAGTCGATGAGTTGACAAAACTGGTAAAATCACTTTCTGCAGAAATGGAGAAATTAAAATTTGAAGGAAAGAAGAGCTACAGGAATCCCCAAAATGTTGATAATAGGGGTAATTTTAGAAGACCAAATAATTCCCCTTAGATCATCCAAAGAGATCAAAGAAATAGGGATAGGGATGATAAAAAAATCCAATCCCATCTCCAAAATAACTTGGTCACTGATGAAGAAGGAGAGGAAGAAAATGATTATCATGAAATCCATTGTCTTGGTGACACCTCTTTGTCTCCTCATTTAACCCAATATGCATATGAAGAGTCTCTCATGGATAGCTAACTAAATGAGTAGAGCAAAGGGGAAAGGACCAGTGGAAATCCAAATAGATACAACCTAAGGTCAAATAAGAAAGAGGGGAAGCCTGACATTTCTAATCAACCTACTAGAACAGAAAATCCTGCTAAGGGTGTGGCAGCTAGAAACAAAGAAAAAGAGGCACAAAACCCCTAGGCAGTGGTTAAGATCCCTACCCCAGAAGTTAAATATATTTTTAAGCCTCCCTCCTCTTTTAGCTTTGAGAATGAGATTCAAAATATTCAAATCCTTGTACCTTTTTTGGAGCTAGTTAAGAATGATTATTTCAAAAGGTACCTCTCCAAAATGTTGCATCTTGAACCTTCATCTTATCCTACAGACTCATTCAACCTCCAAAATGAAAAACCAATTGTCATACTAGGACCTTTGGTAGAGGATAGGGATGACTCTTCCCCTCCTTTCTATACCTCATTGAACATTCATGATAAAGTGTTGCAGAACTGTTTGATGGATTTAGGGGCATCTCATAATCTCATGCCTAAGACTGTCATGGATGAGATTGTGTTAGAGGTTACAAAACCCTACCATGACCTATACTCATTTGATTCTATGAAGGGGAAGTGTCTTGGGGTTTTCAAAGACTTGGTTGTTTCCTTGTTCCAATTTCCAATGAAAAGTGTGGTCATGGATATTGTGGTGGTTGATGTCCCCCCTAAGTTTGGGATGCTATTTTCTAGATATTGGGTCAAAATACCAAGGGGGACTTTTCATATGGATATTTCATATGCCACCATTCCTATGTTTTGGGAGAACGGAGAAGGATTTATAGGGAAGCACAACTTGCTTACATTATCAGTGATGAAGCAAATCCTACCAACCACCCTATTTTTGCAGTTGATATTGCTTTAGGAACCAATATGTAACAACTCACCGATGCTCCTCAAACACCTATTGAAATTAGGAAGCAGACGATTACCTATTGTGAAGATCATCGTCCTAATACCCCTGTTTGGAAGATGTTTTTTGATGGAGCCTCTTCTAGGGAGAGTGTTGGTGCTCGGGTAGTTTTTATTTCCCCTACCCAAAAGACCATATCTTTGTCTTAAAAGATGGAATTTGAAACAACAAACAATGTGGCAGAATATGAGGTTGTTTTTTTAGGTTTGAGGGTTGCTAAAGACATGAATATTGAAGAGATAGCGGTGTTTGGAGATGTTGAGTTGATTGTTCATCAAGTCAAAAATATGTATCAAGATAAACACCCCAGGTTAAGGACCTACCGAAATGGAGTCTGGGATCTTGTCGATAGTTTCTTCTTAGCTTTTAATATCTCATTTGTTCCAAGAGAGGAGAACAATGTGGCAAATTCCTGGTCTTTCTCAGTGAGTAATTTCAGGGTTCCTTTGCCCCCCAAACTCAAGTATGATGTGGAAGTAAAGTATAGACCCTCTATTCCTGACAATGTCAAACATTGGAAGGTTTTTGAGGATGATCTTGAGATAAAAAGATTTCTTGAGATTGTGGGTGAATTTTCTGCTTTACATATTGATCAAGATTAGGATACTAAGAAATCCCTCATGTTGATGATTTTCTGAATAAAATTGTTGACCATTGTATTGTTCAGTTACCCAGTAACCACATTCCAAAAGGACTTGTCCCATTGGAGAGATTGTTTGATAGAAATGATGTGGCTGTAAAGATTAAAGGTTCAATTGAAAATTTTGATGTGACTGAATGCAATTTAGGAACAAAGGAAGACCCAAAGTATGGTAAATTGTCTAGTAGTTTGTCAAAGGAACAAAGGGATGAGTATGTCAAGATTTTGAAAGAGTTCGCTGATGTGGTTTCCTAGAAATATGAAGATTTAAGAACATATGACACCAACATCATTGAACATAAGATCCCTTTGAAAGAGGAGACCAAGCCTCTTAGGCAGAAAATCAGACAAATAAATCCCATTTTGCTACCTATTATGGAAAAAGAAGTGAAAAAGTTGTTGAATGCCCAAATCATCATTCCTTTGAGATATTAAGAATGGGTGGCTAACTTGGTGCCTGTGAGGAAGAAAAATGGGGAAATCAGGTTATGTGTTGATTTTAGGAATTTGAATAGGAGCTCCAAAAAAGATAATTGCACCTTTCCAAAGATGGAGCACATTTTGCAAAGAGTGACTGGTTCATCTAGGATGCCTATGATTGATGGATTATTTGGCAACAATTAGATCTATGTCATGCCTAAAGATAGAGAGAAGACATCCTCCACTACTCCTTGGGGTACATTCATGTATGCTAAAATGCCCTTTGGATTGATGAATGAAGGAGAAACCTTCCAGCGAGCTATGGACATTGTCTTTATTGGGGAGAAAGAAAAATTTGTAGTCATCTATATGGATGACATTACAGTGTTCTCAAAATCTAACAAAGAGCATTGACAACATTTGAATAAGGTCTTCCTGAAATGTAGAAGGTTTGGTCTCTCTCTCAATCCTAATAAATCTTTGTTTTCTATGAAGAAAGGTAAATTATTGGGGCACATTGTGTCAGCAGTAGGGGTAAGAATTGATCCAAGTAGAGTAGATGCCATCCAGACCTTATCTTTTCCTAGATCTAAGAAAAAGGTTCAGTATTTCTTGGGTAAGATCAATTTTCTAAGAAGGTTTGTCTCTAACTTTGTTGAATTAGTGAAATACATTACATCTATGCTTAGAAAGAGAAATGAGGTGAAATGGACTGTTGAGTCTAGATAATCTTTTGTTCAGATCAAAAAGGCCTTGATTGAAGAACATGTGCTCATCATCCCTAACTATTCCAAGGAGTTTTTGATATTTTTCACCTCATTTGACACATTAGTTGTCATTTTTCTAGAGAAAAATACAGAGGGGTTAGAGCAGTCTATTTCCTTTTTCAGCATAGCATTGAGGGATGCATAAGTGAGATATGATATCATGGAAAAGTAGGCTTATGATTTGGTCAAATCTCTCAAGGATTTTAGAATATATGTTCTGCATTCAAATATTGGTGCATATGTCCATTCAACCTCAGTGAAAGAGATATTGATCTATCCTTACATGGATGGGAAGAGAAGCAAATGAATTACTAAAATTCTAGAATTTGACCTTGAAATAAAGCCAACTAAATTGGTGAAAGGCTAGGGTTTAGCTAGGTTGTTGGCTGAATCAAATTGCAAAGCTTTGGGGGTTAATTTCATGAACACAAACTCAGAAAATCAGGAAGTTGATTTTGCTGATAAAATCTCTCATGTCAGCCCCAATTTGGTAGAATGYACTTGGTATAGAGATATCATATATTTTATGCAGAATTTGYGACCTCCTAATGGCTTGGACAAGAACAAGGTGAGATATTTGAAGCTTAAATCAATCAAATATTTTTTCATTGATCAKKTTTTGTATTGGAAATATCCTATAGGAGTTCTTTTGAGATGTCTGGATCCATAGGAGGCCCAAAGGGCCATAACTAATTTTCATGATAGCTTATGTGGGGGSCATCATTTTTGGAGGACCACAGCTTATAAGATCCTCAGAGCTGGGTATTTTTGGCCTAGCCTTTTTACTGATGTTTGTGAAAAKATTARAGCTTGTGTCAAATGCCAAAAGTTTTCTGGAAAGCAGCAGCTCAAATCTTTGCCTTTGAAACCTGTGGTGGTTTTTGGACCTTTTCAACAATGGGGTCTTGACTTCATTGGAGAAATCTGCCCATACTCAAGTGGTCAACACAAGTGGATTTTGACTGCCACTGATTATTTCACCAATTGGATAGAAGCCATTCCTACAAGGAGTGCCTCCCATAAGGTAATATTTAGTTGTCTTGAAGATATCATGTCCATATTTGGTTGTCCAAGCAGGATTGTTACTAACAATGTTGCCTCCTTCAAAGCTTAACCATTGATCAAGTTTTGTGAACAGTATGGAATTGCATTGGTCCATTCTACTCCTTACTACCCCCAAGGAAATGGTTTGGCAGATTCCTCTAACAAGAGCCTCATAAATATCATCAAGAAATTGTTAGAAGACAACAAGAAAGTATGGGACTCAAAGCTAAAATTTTCCTTATGGGATGATAGAGTTACAACAAAGAGGTCACTTGTGGTTTCCCTTTCATCTTGTGTATCAGGTTGAAGCCATATTTCCTACTCATCTTGCCTTTCCTATAGATAATTTCCTCCAGGAATACCAAGGAGAACCTAATGATATGGTCAGGAGGATATAGCAGCTGATAGAAGTACAACGGACTAGGGAGAAACTACTTGATAAATCTCAGGACCATCAGCAGAACATAAAACAAGCCTTTGACAAGAAGGTAAGCAAGGAATATTTCCAGCTAGGAGATCTAGTGCTCAAATGGGATGAACCCAAGCAAGACAAAGGAAAACATGGTAAATTTGAAGCCTTATGGATTGGTCCTTTCAATATTTCTGAGGTATTTTCAAATAACACTTATAAATTCCAGAACTTGGAGGATTCTAAAGTTTTTGGTGGCTCTGTCAATGGGCACTTTATGAAAAAATATGTTTCTTAAGCCATGATTGGATTTCCATCCATTGTAAATACCACTTTCACTTTTATTTTTGTTTGAATAATTGACCCCATGACCCAAAAACTAAGGCACTGAAGCTGCTTGTTCTTAGCAGCTCACAGTGAGCATTCCATCCCCTGTGGAGCCAAATGTTATCACATGAAGTTGTCAAGGGTCGCAGGTTATAGGCATTAGCATAGGAAAACAAGTGGGTGTAGTTTTCAACAGTAGATATCCCATGTACAGTTCGATTTAGCACCATCTCTAAGCACGGTTTGAAGGATGTTATAATTGGCAGGAGAATAAGCTTTAGCGGGGGGGCTAAAATAGTAGTTGCGCTCAGATCGCATATCACAACCAGATCAATGGACACACTTCATTTCGGTTCCGCAACATGCTCGGGCGTTAAAATCATTGAGCGGGCTGAAATCTAAACCATGGTATTGCGGGAGAGTTATGTGGCGGAAGGTGGTGAGTTTCAGGCCCAAAAGCAGTGTGGGTCCAAACCACTTTCGATGGCCCCAAAATCACGTTCTCATTCAGTGACGAATCCAATAGCAACACGTGGTCGCCCCCTAGTCGTCAAGCCTCCTCCCGATCCCGAGAAGAAATCAGTTAATGAACAAGGATTGGTAGTTGAAACCTCGGCTCACTCCATAAATGAAAAAAAATGGAGGGTCTGGTCGTGGAGACAGAACTGTCAGCCCGAGGTACCATGATGGACAGTTTTTCATGCAAGCCCATTCTGACCTGAGCTTGTGTCTGAAAGAAGGATATATGCACAGTCTAACAGAAGGATGCACAGACCAAAATCCTTGGATGGGATGACTAGATGACTCTCCTAGTGGGTGTCCACTGATCTGAGTATAAATAGATTAGTTTAAGATTTTTTTAAGGTCGATGGTTGAGTAGAGCTCCCTATTTTTTGTAATAGTTTGATAGAAGAGTTGTTCTCTGGTTATGTATGAGACCTGAGACTTTATCATTAATACAAGTCAGTTTCTTTCATTATCTTGTTTCCTCTTGTGTTGAAGCACTCGTACATGGATGACCCAGACGAGGTGTTGTAGTTGTATTGTAATGGAGATTTGATTATAATGTCATTATGATATGTTTCAGTATTTTATTCCATTGTCATGTTTCCTCTTATGCTGAAATGTTTGTTAATGGATGATCCAGACGAGTTTTTGTGGTTGTATTGTAATGGAGGCTTTATTATAATGTTGCGATGATATATTTCAGTATCTTAAACTTACGTTAAAGAGTGTTATAAGCCTAATTTGCATCCATCATGCATACCTGGCCTCAAGCCCTACTATTTTCCATTTTCTTGAGCCAAGCTCTTCTAAAAATCCCTCTTTTTGAGCCATATGCACCCTGGCCTTCTACAACCCACGTGTGCACTCATGCATACGCATGTCGGCCTTCTACAGTTCATGTGTATTGTTGAGTCTCAATATTGACACTTCTATTACCCTATATTATCTATATCTAAGTCAATTTACCTATGATATGTGTATCTAATTGACTGTTTCCTCCATAAATACAATTAATGACCTTGCTCATGTGCATAGAGAGGTAACTTATGGTTAAGGAATGATCTGTTTAGTTTTGTTGAGTTAATTCAATAAAAATGTTTGATTTTGTATAATCCTAATTGTTTGACTCCTAAGAAGTCTATTCTGGTACCTCAGCATTCTGGTACCCAAAGAAGTTTTGATCCGGTACTGTCCATTGTGCTATTCCGGTACCAGCCTGAGCTATTCAAGTATCAATACACTGTGCCTATTCCAGTACCATTCTATGTGTATTCCGGTACCAGCCTGTGTGTATTCCGGTACCAATTGTTATTTACATAAATCGTTTATTGGATGCATTTGTTGAAGGAGATTCCAATAAATTGGTTGGATCAAAATTTCCAATGTAGTTTTCAAGATCATGATCAACTTCATCACTCATGCACTTCGTTTCATGAGGATGAAGTCCATCCCTAAATATTTGATATGCATTTCCAATTGTAATATTTTAAAATTGTTTA
>JASDQU011027797.1:9243-20130 GCA_032191745.1 Picea mariana | reverse complement strand
AAAAAATGTATAAATATCTTCCTTTTTCCCATAGTTCATGATATGATTTTGATCGATTCTTCAGATAGTTAGGGATAAATAGGAAAGAACATGATTAATATGTCTCTTAGGGTTGTTATTGAATTTTTATTAAATAGATTCTAAATTACGATTGGAATGGTTTGATTTTGTTGCATAATTGGATAAATAACTGTCAAAGATAACCAAAGAGATCTTGGCTATGCGCAAGCTATTGGAGGTTGAAAACTTTTTAGGTGCAAAGCAGTTTTGAAGATAATGCATTTTATATATTGTAACTTTATAATAGTAAAGAAATCCTGAGGATCTTTCGATCCTTGGGATAGCTTGATTTACCTAGACTATTGTAATATATAAGAGGGTAATAGATCCAGGAAAATGAGGAGAAAAAATGCATTCAAGTATTTAGATTTAGAATTGCTTTGCACAAGCATTTTTTGTAAATGTTTCACCAGCTATGGAATCAATGAAAGTTTTGAGTGTTTCTACCATTTCTGTGTTCTGAGTTTCTCGTAGCAGTACTTATGAAGACCGAGGACACAGTCTAAAGGAGCTACTGTCTCATTTTGCAATTGCATTAGTTCGAATTTTGGTTTCTATTTTGTGATTCAGATCTCTTTTACAATAGCCAAGGATAAATGCATAAGTGTGTTAATGATTTTATGATTGTTTGTGTATAGAAGATAGACATTTCCCTCAAGTATTAATGATTGTCGTTACAATTTCCATTTATGAAGTTGTTGCTTGGCAACTCCTCATATTTTCATTCGCATTTTTCCTTTTCCTTAGATTTACGATTGTTGTTCCTTTCAGTTAAAGTTACCATAGTTGTTCCTTTCGGTAAAAGTTACGATAGTTGTTCCTTTCGGTAAAATTTACATTAGTTGTCCATTCTAACTAGATTACAATTGTTGTTTCTTTATGTCGAAAGAGTAATTCGTTATTTCCTTTCCAGTAATCAGGATTCATAATTAATAGTTAATTCTACAAGTCCTTACTTAGATTCAATTACTGCTTTTTAGTTAGGAGAATTCAATAGATTGATTAGTTCCTTTCCACTTTATAGCATCTTAGTAATCAGATTTCAATTCCATTAGTTCTTAGAATCTTTGGTGAACATTTGAGGAACTTGATTTTTGATGAACTCATATTTGGTTTAGCTACATGATTTTAGGCTACCTTCATAGACTTTGTTGATATTCTTGAGATAAAAGATGAATCTCTGGGTTGATAAATTAATGTTAAACTAAGGTTGTTTTTAGGACATATTTAGACACCAACATTTTGGCGCCGTTGTCAGGGAGAATGTCAAAGGTAGCATAGGTTGTGTCTTTGGAGGACCAGGTATTGAAGACGGAAGGTAAGAACCTACACAAGTAATAAGTAAAATGCTTATGCCAATGCTTACCTCCAGTTGACACTTAAGAGGCTTTGTAGGTGTTTTCTTTTGTTGAAATTTCTTTTGTTTTTGTGTAAAGTGTGTATGACTAGAAAGAAGGATCTTGAAAAACCAAAACCCCCACCAAAAATTACCAAAACCCAGGGTTCGGTGATCCCTGGAAGAAGCCCTTTCATAGATGAAATCATCAAAAAGGGTGAATCTCAAGCTTCGGTTGGACCTAGGAAAGGACCCACCCGAATCCCTTAGGCAGTAGTTTCACCAACTACAGCCCATGCTGAGATTCATAGAAAAACTGAAGGCACTGAGTAGAGCTTTCAGAATACAGATCTCCCACTACTCAACCCCTTAGAAGAGGGAAGCTCTAATAATATGGAAGAGGGAATAGGAGAAACTAGCGGGGTTTCCAAGGCAAACCCACCATCACCATATGACCCTGAGTCTTCTGCGAAAGAAGAAGGCATATCCGAAATCCCAGATAAAGGGAGTGCAATCAAATTCCCTGGAGGGCCAAATAATCAACAATTTCAAATAAAATACCTGGATCAAGAACCTCCTGAAAATTTTTGGCACATTTTCAATCAAATGGCACAACCAAATAAATAACAACCCCAAACCTCCACCCTGGAGTATCCAATAGTTTACCCAATTTCCAATGCCCCCATGAAAGCAATCCCCTTACAAAACCTGCCAACCTTCCATGGATTGATTTTAGAAGACCCGAATGCATTCCTATTTGAATTTGATGTCCTATGTAGAGGGTATGATTACAACTCTGAACCCTAAAAATTAAAACTATTCCCCTCTACCTTGAAGGGAGAAGCCCTACGCTGGTTCATGGGATTGGGAGGTGGAACCATCAATTCATGGGAGCAGATGAAACAAACATTATTGTTAAAATATCAAGATTATTGCAGAACCAAAGACCTAAAAGATGAAATCTTTCAAATGACTGCAAAAGAAAATGAATCATTAGAAGAATATGTCAAAAGATTTCAATATAATTTGCAAAGATCACCCTATGGTACATTACCAGGTGAAGTACTCAAAGCAACTCTGATTAAAGGCATGAAATATGAATGGGTAGAAACATTGAATTTAATGGGGAAAGGTGACATTTATCAGGAAACTTATGAAGATATTGTTCTATTGTGTATCAGGTGCTCACGAGGAAGTACATGGACCAGGTCAAAAATGCAGACATCCCTCACAAGAAACAACAATATCTCCAGCAGGGGTGTTACGCGAGCTAAAGTTGGTAATCTCCTAGAAAACCTTAAAACATATATTTTGAGCACTCTGACTACACAATTGGATGTATTGCAGGCCAAACAAAAAAAGGTAGAAGAAGAGCAGACCTTGGCTATATTTTTCCACTGGGGAAGAAAGAAACATAGTCCAAGGGAATGCCCCTTGGATATAGTTCGAGTTTGCGCTATTTGCACCAAGGATCACGACATAGATGAATGCCCATCACTCCCTGGATTGAAATTTGTATTCAAAGAAGAAGAAGAGGAAACAAAACCATTATATCTGATGGCTCAGCACCGCCAGTGGCAGTCCCGGCCTCAAAATACATTTCAGGACTCTTCCTCTTTCTTTCCTGGACAGTATAATCAACAGCAGAATTTTGGTAGCACATGGCAGGGTCAGCCATTTAATAATTAGAACTGGCATCCCCAGCAATACCCACCTGCAATTCCTACCTGGCCAAACCAGCCCGCCACAAACCCCAACTAGAAAAATCAACCAACTACAAGTTCCAATTGGCCCAATTCGCAATACCCCACCTCATCTTGGAAAAACTCGAATAATACCTACCCTCCACAATCACCTAAATTGACTACCCAAAACCCAAATTGGAACCAGAATTGGCAGAGCCCCATGGGGATGAATAACCAACCTATGGGGATGGCCTCTCAAACCCATCCCCTGTTACAAACTCCACTCCCATTGCCCCAATCACAATTGCACCCTCAATTACCTGCCCAACCCCACCCAAATCCCAATAACAGACCAACTCAACTCATCCAGATTATGGAAATTGGAGAAGGGGAAATCAATCCAGTAGGGTGCAATGAACTTTGATTAAGATCAGGGCGCAAAATATCCCCCCAAAAAAATGACCTTCCCCAAGAACAGGGGAATGAAAAACAACCAGCGATAACACCCTCGACTGTGGTAATAACAGAAGAAATCGATCAAGGGGGGAACACAGTCAAATCACAAGACTCTGATAAGGATGCAATTCCCTCCCCTTCGTTCCCTAAAAGACTGATGATAGTGAAACCCACCGTATATCCTGACTTCGACATTGTAGGGGAACTCAAGAATTTATACATCAAAATTCCACTCCTACAAACCCTGCAAGACATACTGATCTATGCAAAGACAACCAAAGAGCTATGTGAGAGGAAGCATGTCAGAAAAATCAAAAATTCATCATCAACAGTTCATGTAGTGGGAGCCTTATCTGATCTAATTTTTGGTAGAGAAACACCAGTCAAATATGCAAATCCAGAGAACCCCATAGTAACAGTTCAGATTCAGTGTTGTTCCTTTCCAAATACCCTAGTTTCTTTGGGGGCGGCCATCAATATTCTAACTATGGAAACCTGCAATGCCCTAGGTCTTGACTCTTTCGACCCAACCCCGATTATGTTGCAATTGGTCGATCGATCAGTGGTCAAACCACTCGACACACTACATGATATAGCCATTTCAGTTGATTCTTGGGAATATCCTGCAGATTTACTCATCATCAACCCAAGAAGTGGACTTGAAGGGCATCCATTGATATTAGGCAGACCATGGCTCACGGCAGCTGATGTGTACATAGGTTGTCAATCAGGTACAATGACAATTTCTAGAGGAGGGGTTACAAGGAATCTCATCTTATATCCTTTAGCCAAACCTAGTCCAATGATCATACACCCACAATTGCCACCACCACAATATCCAGAGAAGGATCTATGTGCCCCACTCACAATGCAAGAAGCCCTCAAGTTCAAGAATCAACTAGAGGATGATGTAATCATTGGGTTTATTAAAAACCCAACGATTACATCATGGGAATATCCTGCAGATTTACTCATCATCAACCCAAGAAGTGGACTTGAAGGGCATCCATTGATATTAGGCAGACCATGGCTCACGGCAGCTGATGTGTACATAGGTTGTCAATCAGGTACAATGACAATTTCTAGAGGAGGGGTTACAAGGAATCTCATCTTATATCCTTTAGCCAAACCTAGTCCAATGATCATACACCCACAATTGCCACCACCACAATATCCAGAGAAGGATCTATGTGCCCCACTCACAATGCAAGAAGCCCTCAAGTTCAAGAATCAACTAGAGGATGATGTAATCATTGGGTTTATTAAAAACCCAACTGTTGTAAGTAACCCAACATGCCAGATGCTCCAAGTTGTTCTAGACTGTGAAGCACAAGGAGACCCACTGGAAGATTTAATGGAACAACAAATTCTGACTACCACTGTTCACAACAAAAAATCCATTGAGATCACACCAGGGAAGTCTCTGAACATTAATTCCAACCTAGAAGGGCAACAACAACAAAATCTAATCCAAACCCTCTCTAAATACTAGCAATATTTTGCATGTGAGTACTCTGATATGAAAGGTATTGATCCACAACTCTGCACACACCACATTTATATTGAGAAAGACGCTTGACCTATCCAACAACCGCAAAGAAGACTAAACCCCCACCTTAGAGATATTGTTAAAGAAGAGCTACAAAAGTTGTTGGACACAGATTTTATATACCCTATCTCAGATAGTCGATGGGTTTCCCCATTAGTCATCGTCCCAAAGAAAAACGAGAAGTGGCGAATCTATGTTGATTACAGGGAACTAAACAAAGCTACTCAAAAATACCATTTTCCATTACCTTTCATCGATCAGGTTCTGGATACCTTGGCAGGGAAGAAATTCTTCTATTTCCTAGACAGTTTCAGCGACTACAATCATATCTAGATCACCCCAGAAGATCAGGATAAAATGACATTCACATGTTCCTGGGGTACCTTTGCCTACAAAGTATTGCCCTTCAGACTTTGTAACACTCCAGCTACATTCCAAAGGGCCATTCTGAGCATATTCAATGATCTGATTAGCGAAGGGCTTGAAGTCTACATGGATGATTTCACCTCGTACGACGATGACTTCGATCAAGCCTTGAATAATCTGGAAAAGGTCTTGGAACGGTGCATCGCTACCAAGTTATGTTTAAGTCACGAAAAATGTCACATGATGATGACAGAAGGTGTGGTATTAGGGAATTACATTTCTACAGATGGAATTAGAGTGGACCCAGCAAAAAATGAGGTAATCATTAATCTACCTACTCCACACACACAAAATGAGGTACGTAGTTTCCTTGGTGCTTCAGGATACTATCGCAGATTTATGCCAATTTTTTCAAAAACCGCTACGCCCTTACATGCTTTGACAGGTAATGTAGAATTTCAATGGTCTGACAAATGTGATGTGGCTTTTTCAAGGCTCAAGAAACTAATCTCAACAGCGCCAGTGTTGAGAGGACCTAATTGGAAAATACCATTTCAAATTTCCACCGACGCCTTAGACATTGCCATAGGCGTTGTTCTTGGACAGGAAGAAGAAAAGAAACCCTACGCCATTTATTTCATTAGCAAGAATCTAACTCTAGCTGAATTTAATGATACAGTAACAGAGAAAGAGTTTTTAGCTGTTATACATGCCATCAATAAATTTCATCATTATATAACAGGCTATCCAGTTATCCTGTATACTGATCATTCTGCCATTAGATATCTAGCTAATAAACCAATTACTGATGGACGGGTCACTCGATGGTTATTATTATTGCAGGAATTTGATATCACCATCAAAGATCGACCCGAGAGAGAAAATCTTGTCGCAGACTTCCTGTCCCGCATCCCAAAAATAGACGACTCGTTAACAATTAAGAACCAATTCCCAGATGATCATTTGTTTGTTGTCGACAAAAAACTACCTTGGTACACTGATGTAGCAAATTATCTAGCAGCAGGAATATTACTGACACATTTATCATCAAAGGAAAGATGATTGATTGTCCAGCGTAGCGCACAATTCACTTGGATCAGTGGATATCTTTTCCACACAGGAGTTGATCTCCAAATCTGGCGATGTGTATGAGATGACGAAATCTATGACATACTGAAAGCAGAACATGACAAGCCCTGTGGAGGGCATTTTGCAGACCGTAGGACTAGACACAAAATCTTACAGATGGGCTATTATTGGCCCTCAATATTCCGAGATGCCAAGAAATATGTTCAGACATGCGACAACTGTTAGCGGATGGGGAAACCAGGTCATGCTGATGAAATGCCCTTGAAAACACAAGTAGTCATAGAACCATTTGAAATATGGGTGCTAGACTTTGTCAGCCCCTTTAATCCAAAGTCAAATCAAAATGCCTATATTCTCGTTGCAACAGAATACATGACCAAATGGGTAGAGGCGGAAGCTTTACCAAATGCAACAGAAGAAGTAGTCATCAATTTCCTTTTCAAATTGTTTGTACGATATGGACTACCTAGAGAAATAATTACTGATGGAGGGTCATAATTTATAGGCCATAGAATCACTGCCACCCTAGATAGCTATCACATTAAGCACAGAGTTACTTCTCCATACCACCCACAGGAAAACGGGCAAGTAGAAAGCACCAATAAGGTCCTAGAGGCAATCCTGACGAATACTGTCTCAACAAACTGACAGAATTGGGCTACTGAGCTCCCAAATTCCTTATGGGCTTATCATACAACCTGGCGTAACACCACTGGCTACTCCCCTTACCATCTAGTCTATGGTAAAGAACCCATCTTCCCAATCGAATTTGAGATCAAGACCCTAAGAATGGCCCAGGAAATGGACTAAATATTATAGAGGCACATAAATGACACCTTCATCAACTCAACGAATTGGATGAAGCATGCTTGTTTGTTATGGAGTGCACAGTTGTTATCCAGCGATAGAGAGTAACCTGGCATGACAAGCATATCAAGAAGAAATCATTCAAGAAAGGCGACTGGGCACTCCTCTATGATTCCAGATTTCAAGACTTTCCTAGGAAATTACAGACACGATGGTTAGGGCCATATGAAATTAACAGAGTCTATGATAATGGCACAGTTACTTTGAGCACCATCAATGGGTTTGGATCACCCTTTCTAGTCAATGGACACCATTTGCGACTTTACCACCAGCCACCTTCAAAATATTCTTTCTATCAAGAAGTAAGTAAAGACCCTACGGTGTAGATTTTGGCTAGTTGGGAAGATAACCCAGCCACCCCAACTCCATAAAACCTTCCCAACCACCCCAACTCCATAAATGATGTATTTTGTTTATATTGTACATATTGTACATAGTTTTCCAGCTGAGTGGTTAGTTTTTCTTTGTTTTATAAAAAGTCATCTAGGAAACAAGAATCAGGACAGATAACTACAATTAGCACCTTTTTCTGTTCCATACTCCCATTTTTTCTTATCACACGGACTCTGTCTTTTACATGTTCATAACGATTATTTTCCTTTTTCACGCGCCTGTTGTTCCTTTTTGAATGAAACAACTGTTGATTCCTTTTCACGCAATTGTTGTTCCTTTTTGAACGAAACAATTGTTGTTCCTTTTTCGCGCACCTAATGTTCCTTTTTGAATGGAACAACTAATGTTCCTTTTCGCACACCTGGTGCTTCTTTCGAACAGAACAACTGTTGTTCCTTTTTCATGCAATTGTTGTTCATTTTCGTGCAACTGTTGTTCCTTTTCGTGCGGTTGTTGTTCCTTTGCACGCACCTGCTGTTCCTTTTTTAACAAAACAACTACTATTCATTTTCGCGCACCTACTACTCCTTTCGAATGGAACAACTATTGTTCCTTTTTTGCGCACCTGCTGCTCCTTTTGTTTTTGAACGGAACAACTCTTGTTCCTTTTCACGCAATTGTCGTTCCCTTATTTACTATTCAAACGCTAGTCATTCCTCTGTAAGTGCGGCTTTCATCAAATAATTTTCACCATCATTGTTTCTAATTGTCATTACAACGATCTGTCATTATTTTGTGGATGGTCTCTCACACCTTATCAAAAAAAAAAATCATGGAATAATCTCTCCAAAATATCTTAAATCTCGTTCATAATCGATCGCCACCATAAGTTGTTTCTTTCCCTTATATATACAAATATACTTGAATGATATTCTACCTCTATATTATAAGGAGTCTTCAGCACACTTTTACTTAGCATATTTACACTTCCTTATACCATCCCTTACTCTTAAGAAGTAGATGAGCCTCCCTTAAAAAAATAATAATAATAAATAAATAAATAAAATAATAATAATAAAAATAAATAAAAAATAAATAATATATATATATATATATACATACATTACATATACATATAATTAAATTTTCCCATAAAGAATGGGGGGTCTCATCACGAGCCAACCTACCATGATCATAGGATACTAACTTAAGTGACATTCCCACTACGGCTACCACACCAGGGTAATGGCCTTTGACACTTTATTTTGTCAAAGGACAAGAAGTCTCATCACGAGCTAGCTTGTTCACTTAAGTTACAATCTAGTGAGTGGCATTATCATCATCTGGCTACCAAACCAAGATAATGGTCTTCTTGGGAAAAGACAATTCAAATATTTATTAAAAAAAGATACAAACAAATAAAGATACACAATAAAAACCTTTTTCATAAAGAACAGGGGGTCTCATCATGAGCCAACCTACCACGATCATAGGATACTAACGTAAGTGACATTCCCACTATGACTACCACACTAGGGCAATGGCCTTTGACATTTTCTTTTGTCAAAGGAAAAGAGGTCTCATCACGAGTTGGCTTGTTCACTTAAGTTATAATCTAGTGAGTGGAATTATCATCATCTGGCTACCAAACCAGGATAATGGTCTTTTTGGAAAAAGATGATTCACATCTGTATTCAGGATAAAGGCTCATCTAAGGGTTAAAAAGCAACCCTGCCAAGGCTATGGATGCCTGCGGGAGCAGCAGCTCTGCCTGTGGTATGGAAGATTATCTCAAAATACCAATTTTTTGCATGTCTCTAGATCTCCTTTACTCAAATAATGAGGCTATCATATCAGTTATACTCAATCACCTGGAAAATTAACAATATTATGCTATGTGGAATATTAAAAAAAAAAAAAAAAATGAACAGATTTAATTTATTTTTGATTGATTTATCCATAAATCATTTTTGAACATAGGTGTAATAAATTTACAAATTCCACACATCAAATAGACTATCGTTTAAATTATTTTTGGTGGCATGTGTTCTTTTTGAAAATTATATATGATTAGTCCCTATCGGCAGCAACAACGCAATCATTACCTCTCATATGAAAATACTTGCACTCATTACTTCCGCCTACACTAACGGTCGAGGAAAACCTCTACATTAATGAGGGGGGATGCTTGGAACACTTCCCGACTAGATGTAATGATTGTAGTAAATATGAAACCCACATCTTTATACATTTGTTGTCGCTGATATTTTCTATTTTTGGTATCTGCTTCTCCAAAGCTGGTCTAACCAAATTTGTAAAAAGGAACGACAATCGTTCTTTCTTTTTCACAGAAATATGGGTGGCATAAGTGTGCGGAGAGAGCCGAAATTACTCCAAGTTACAGAACAGGCAAGAAAAATCCTACATCGCCTAGGGTGGACCGAGTACTTCAGCCACTTCCAAGGATATGACACAAACATCATGCTTGAATTCTTTCACAACCTGCAAGGAGAAATCTCTACGGTGCAAGGCATACAAATATCAGTTACCCAGGAAATCATAGCAGAAGTCACAAGCCTCCCTAACACAGGCATTCAATGGACATGGAAATACACGAAGTTGAGGGAAGTTGCAGAATCTTTCACAGAACCTGGGGAAGAATTGGATAAAAAATGAAAGGGACTTAATCCCAATACCCTCAGTGAACCATGGAAGGAACTAGCGGGGATAGTTTAGTGGTACATCACTTGTGATGGAGGATATGACGTAATTCAACCTCACCATCTCAAATTGTTGGAAGCCTTGAAGCAATGATTAGTACTTAATCTACCTTTCTTTCTGAATACCATACTACATGAAGTTTCCTTAAGAACACAAAAGTCCAAGGATCCTTTTACTGTTATCAGCCACCATAGATTAGTTAAACTAATAGTGGATAAAGCATTGAGTCAAACTCAGTTGACTTGGGAGAATCTGATTGAGGCCAATAGACCTCCACAATTGGAGCAGGCAACTACCACCCAAAGAGAAATTCCACCACCTCAAACTGAAGTTGAAGCAGACCCTGCTCAAATCACTGAGGCCTATACCTCACAGACACAAGAATTAACAAAAAGAAAGAAGAGAACAATGGCTGCTCCTGGATC
>JASDQU011027796.1:23611-36282 GCA_032191745.1 Picea mariana | reverse complement strand
TGATTTTGGAAGTTTCCAAGGGCAGTTTGGATCCACATCGCTTCGATCCCTGCAATCCACCACCAACTACCACATACCTCTTTCGCTATACCATGGTTTCGATTGCGAGACCGCTCCATAATTTTAACGTTCGAGCATGTTCTTTCCCTGCAATGAAGTGTGACCATCGATCTGCTGCAATCTACGATCTGGGTAACCCTACTATTTTAGCGCCCCTGCTAAAATTTATCTGTCTGCCAACTCCATAATCCTTTTAAACCATGCTTAGAGATGGAGCCAAATTTTACGCTTGAGAGATTTGAATTCTGAGTAGGAATACCTCCCGGAGGACGATCTCTCGAATTTGACGTGGTGGAATGATGCTATATAATGTCACAACTAGTGATGGATGAGCACCATGTGCTCTCAACACTTCAACACTCCAGGCTTCGGGAGTTCTGGATGTGAAGCATGAAAAACTTCCAGAGTGATAGGGCCCGAAGCGACGTGTCAGCCTAACGTTACTTCAAGAATTTGGGCCTTCCGATGATACTGCTTTTTATCACTCCAAGATTCACCCCCTGAATGCAAATGGGAGTAAGCTTGGTAACATTGAATTTGTTTCGAATGGGTTTAAAAATATGGAGTTATAACAAGACTTCAAAGAAAGGAAAAGATAACAGAGGTCACTGCAGATCAGTTCTGGACCGTCGGGAAATGGAGTCATAAGTATTCTGCTCAATGAAGGCATTTAAACTTCCTATCAGATAAGGGATTTGTGTAATGATGAAGAGAAGAATAACAAAATTAACATAAAGACGAAAAATCACTAAGAAAAGATCCTCCCTGCAAAGAGAATATATGTGTCTGAATATTGAACGATGAAACATGGGCAAGATAACATCAGATCCTCTACTGTCTCAGGAATCCATAAATCAAAGATGCTACATCTAGTGAAGCATGGGAAAGATAACAAAAAATCCTCTACTGTCTCAAGAATCCATAAATCAAAGATACTACATCCAGACAAGAAGAAAAATAGAATAGAAACATAGAAGATAGTTTGATAAAACAACTCAAAGGAATCTTCAATAACATAATAGTTTACAATCCATTCCCCTCAGGCTTACAATCTGAAAAATACAGGGCTTGACCCTTAACACTCTCTCGGGTCGTCTTTAGTTGAACCCCTTTTCCTTTTCTCTCATTCCTCTATTGTATTTATAATCAAAACAGTGGACCGCAGCTAGGAGAGTCATCTAGCCATCCTGTCCAAGGATCCTCATCTGTGCATCCTTCTGTCAGGCTGAGCGTTTATCCAACTGTCAGACGCAAGCTTAGATCAACATGGGCATGTAGGAAAAATCGTCCATCATGGTACCTCGGGCTGATAGTTCTGTCTCCATGACCAGACCCTCCATGCCTTCTATTTATGGAGTGAGCCGAGGTTTCAACTACCGGTCCTTATTCATTAACTAATTTCTCCTAAGGATCGGGATGAGGCTTGATGAATAGGGGGAGGCCATGTGATGCTATTGGATTTGGCACTAAATGAGCACATGATTTTAGGGTCGTCGAAAGCAGTTTGGACCCACACTGCTTTTGGGCCTGAAAATCAACACCTTCTGCCACGCAACTCTCCCGCAATACCATGGTTTATATTTCGTCCCGCTCAAGGATTTTAACACCCGAGCATGTTGTGGCGCCGAAATGAAGCATGGCCATTGATCTGGTTGGTGATATGCGATCTGGGCACACCTGCTAAATTTAGCGCCACCGCTAAAGTTTATCCGTCCGCCAACTCTAGGATCCATTAAAAACCCAAATGGAGATGGCGCTAATTTTGAACAAGAATACTTCCTAGAGGATGATCTCCTGCAGCTGAAGTGGCGACCTAGAATCACTATGATGACCTATCGTGGATGGAGGGGCGATATGTATCACTCAAAAATAGGTGGATGACATGCCCAAAAATGCTGGAGATGAGTGCCATGTGTCAATGCTAGATGGATTCCACGTGTCATGACTGATGAGGGTGCCACATCCTGGGCACTTCGAAACTCATGGGGGGGGGGTCTGCATATAGAACTGAAGCTCCAAAGTGAATCATGACCATCCGATGTGGAAGGAGAAATGACAAATATTGATGGCCCTCTAGAGAAAACACTCCAGATGAAGGCGAGAAGGGAGAAGATAAAACTACCGAAACCTGAATTCCTGAAGTGAGTTGTGACCATCCGATGGAGAAGGACGGGTGGCACTTGATATTTAACTCCAGGGATTTTTTTCTGGTCTCTAAACCTCATGTAAATTTTGTAATTCCGAATGCCTGAGAGCCGCTAATCTGAACTACACAGGGGATATCCATCGTTGAAAACTGAACCCGCCTGTTTGGTTGTGTTTCCAACCCGAAATGGACTGCTTTGAGTGCTGCACTTTGTTCTCATGGATGATACCGATGACCCTTTACAATTTCATGTGATAACACTGCTGTAAAGGTCAACAAATCTTGTTGATTTGAGATCAACAATCCATAACTACTTTGGGAATTCGGGCTTCAGGAGTTTTCAATGCATAACTTTTACAATCCTCCGGAGCGCGATATCTCCAAAGTGAGAGATCTGCCTCCATGTTTCCTCTTGTTTTGGATGACCGAGATTCACTTCAGGGGTTCAGGCTTCATGAGTTTTCAATGCATATCTTTTACCATCCTCCAGAGTGCCATATCTTCGAAGTGAGAGATTTTCCTCCACGTGTCCTTTTGTTTTGGATGACCGATATTCACTTCGGGAGTTTTTTTCTACTTTCTCGCACAATCCTCTGATGTTTCGTATCTCCGAAGTGAGAGATCTACCTCCACGTGTCCTCTTGTTTTGGACGACCGAGATTCACTTCGAGGGTTCAGGCTTCAGGATTTTTCAATGCATAGCTTTTACAATCCTCTGGAGCACCATATCTCTGAAGTGAGAGATCTGCCTCCACGTGTCCTCTTGTTTTGGACGATTAAGATTCACTTCGGGGGTTTAGGCTTCGAGATTTTTCTTATTCTTTCTCACGTAATCCTCTGAAGTGATGCATTTCTAAAGTGTTAGATCTGTCGATGCGTGTCCTTATCCATCAATGGCTCATATTTACTTTGGGACTTCGACACTTCAGGGATTTTGTCTAGTCGTTAATCCCTGCATGACTTTGAAACTCCGAATGCACGAGAGATGTTAATATGAACTGTACATGGGATCTCTGCCGTTGAAAAATTGAACTTGTCTTCTTTCTTGTATTTCAAGCCCGAAAAGGACTCCTCAGCAAGCTACATTTGGATGTTTCCTGTGCAAACAAAGGACTTGGTCGACATGCTGTGAGATCAATTTCGGTAGCGCCACCTTTTAGATCTAGATTTCACAATGCCTTTGAGTTACTTTTGTCGCTGCAGATGTTTGTGCTAACACCACCCATACAATCAAGTCCATGTAGTCTAAGATGAATCAACATCATCAACGATCATCAAGGTGAAATAACATTCCAATAAACCAACCCATGTAACATAAAATTCCATGGCACAAGAGAACTCAATTACTAAATCAATCAAGCATCGACATAAGGCAAGGCGCAAATAATCTACTCATTTAATTTTTCAAGTGCAAACAAATATCTACTTAACTTCTAGGCACGCGATTAAATCAATAATCAAATTTACAATAATCAACATCATTTATAAGGTAAGCACATGATCTAAATTCCAGATTACATGTTTTGCTTGTCGATCATTGCGCACAATTAATCATTCACCAGTAATCATACAGTAACATTATGACAAGCGTGCTAGATAACTGATGTGTAAACATTTATGCCTCAACTTAGTCCATGGCAAAAGCCATCCTAACACCTATTCATCAACATCATCCAAGGAGCAAGATAAACAAATTCTAAACCATCATACATGACATAAAATCCGTTGCGCAAGAAGTCCAAAAATACTTAACTATCATACACTATATGGAATCAATAAATGAAATAATTCTAATATCAATCAAAGCTAATTCAACGACGCAAGGTAAATACATTCATTACATTTTATTGCGCAAAGGTCTAAGATCTAACCATCAAAAAAAAAATCCATGAGTACAATAAGCCAAACTCTAATATTATCATGTAATACACATAAATTGGTATGCGAAAATGTTTAAACTCAACAAGTCCTATATCTTATGTTGGAATTGACCACTAACATTCTAATCAATAATCAACTAAAACATATTCTTATTCTCATCAACAATGTATTTTCAATCTCTTCATTATTATAGGTTTTGTTTTTAAAAATTAGGAACATAAAGTTGATCATTCGTAGGAGAAATATTTATTTCATAAAAGAAAATTATCATGAATTAGTTCCGAGTTTGATATACCTATAACCATAATATTAACAACCAAATTGATAAGGAAGAGATGAATTATTAATTCCATTCATTACGTTCAAGCCAAAATTCAAAGACCATAATATTAACAACGCCAAAGACCAAGCACCAAGACAAAGGGAGAGTAAAGCGCTCAAAATAGAAGCACAAAAATTCGCGCCAGTTAAGAACAGATACAGGAAACGCAAGGCACTCCGGGAAAACGTTGAGGGAAAGGTAATCTGAGTGCATACCATCCAGCAACAAAAAAACGTAGAGAACGGGGAAATGGATAGCTCAACGCAGACTAACTATAAACGCTTTGGGAAACTCGAATTTTTGGCTGTGTAGAAACCGTGTAAAACCAAAAACGCCAAGTCTGGGCAAGTACAAATTTTTGGCTGTGTAGAAACTGTGTAAAACCAAAAACTCCATGTCTGGGAAACACGAAATCAAGCTGAGTAATAACACAAGAGAAATGAAAAACGCAAACATCTCTAGGTTAAAAGTTGAAGGCCAAGGTAAAGTTACGTGTAAAAGAAATAACCAGCACGACACAGAGAGGTATTGGGACCGTCATTTCGTTGCGCCATGGGAAAAACGTAAAGAGAGGATATGCCAAAAGCCTCGCTAAGAATGAAGCAAACGACATAGAGAGAAGAACATCCAAACATGAAGATCAGAAAAACCAAGGTGCAGAGACATATAAAAAAAAATCGAAGGCCCAGAGATAAAAAATTTCCAAGGCGCAGAGAAAAATAACCAAGCCATCTAACCACCTCAAGCGATCTTTCCAACCATAATAGATATCCAATACAATTCAAAAACACATGAATCTATGTACAAATTCTAAGTAAATTACAACTGCATGAAAAACTCATATGTTCCTCCCATGCATAAAATTTTCTCTTCATACACTCTCAACAATCGGTCACCCCCCGTTGAGGAAAATATATGAGATGATATTTCTCAAGCATTTTCAGATTTTTTTTAGCTAAAGAAAAATAGAAGAGAATCTCACCTTATGTTTATAGCCAACAAAAATAACATCCTAACTCACAAGTATGAAGTACTACACAAGTATGAAGTACTAGTGCTTAGGCTAGTCTTTTATAAATAAAAAACTTGTTGAAAATTTACTTTTTATATAATTTTCTGAATATAACAGTTGCTGAAATAAATGTAAAGATAGAAGTAAAGACACCGAGATGATAATCAAGAGAGATGAGACATAAAGAAATCCTTTATTTCATTCCAATTCACCAAAGAGTCATTCTTTCACAAAATTTCATGCAAAAATTTTGGACCGAAGTCAAACTTAGACATCCCCGATGGAACATACAAAAGGACCTCCGACAGAGAATAAAAAAACTGAACTCTAAAAGCTGGATCAACTTGCCACATATTGTTGCCCACTCGACTTTGGGCAATAGCCTTTGTTAGTCATGAAAACTAATTCACAAACAGACAAGTCTACATAGACTATCAAAGATAGATCAACATCTCTGAAAAACAAGTGTCCGAATGATGTAATTCAACCCCGAATCTTGCTGTCTACAATAAGAACCTGCTATCATAAAAAGAATTAGGCTTGTGATAAATTAACGAATGAATGAAAACTGAACTATCTCAACATAAACTCAAAGACAAAACTTAGTATGCTTCTCCTTCTATTCTCCTCTTGTTACTCCCTTTCCTTTTTCCTTTAAACAAATTAGAGTTGGTTGAAGTATTTGAACCAAATCATTAGTTAAGTTAATTAAAAGACTTAACCAACTTTTAGTTAGGGGGTAAAGTAATAATCATAATAAGGGTTATAATAAATAATTACTAGTAGGTGGGACCCCTTGTAACTCCTTTTAGCTCTTAACAATCATAACATAACTAGTTAGTTAAGAAAAACACACCTCCTTGTGACTCCCATCATCATATCAACATTTGACAATTTAGCTCATGATATTTGAAATTATTTAAAAAAAACTATTACTCATATATCCCAAAATAAAACGTGTTGTCCAAAAACTTCTGAAGTCAACTGTCATCAACAATAGATAAAATAAAACTCAAAATCTATATTTCCCACTCTGGGATGCAATCTTTCCTTGATTGCTGCTGTCACCTTTCGATTTTCCTGAATTTGCCTTTGGCTGCACTGAACCTTTAGGCCTAATATTGCTGATCACATGGGAACAATCATCCCTCAAATGCATTTGGGAAGACACGAATTTGTCAGATCCATTGGAGGGTGAGGAAGGGGAAACAATGGCTTTTCCTTTGTCAAGGGCATGGTGGGCCTCGGTTTTCAACCTTTTTCTAGCATGAGAGGATTGTAGTGGTGAGTGGGGGGTAGCTTGGACAATGGGGTTAATAGGCGGAGGAGAAGGTAGGGATAAATTAGGCCAGCCACGATGTTGGGAGACTGCCGGGAGGACAATCTCTTGCTATCCATCATTTCCAAGAACCTCGGGTTGCAATGAGACATGAGGAGGCACAACTAAACCAGGGGCTTGCGAAAATTGGAAAGGAGGCCTTTCAGGCCTAGGTTGGACCACTCCTTGCCCAATCCAATTGAAAAATACGGCCTGAAACAACTGGCCAAGTTCTTGTGAGTCAACATCAAAATGTATGGAGAACCTTGGCCTTCTTGGGCCTCTGTTCCAGTTACCTCTCCATCGGTTTCCTCGGCCATGGCTACCTCGGCTGAAAAAACTCATTCCTTCATGCATGATTGATTAAGAAATAGTCTTTTAAATAGCCATACATGAAAACTCTTAAAAATATGAAATAGAATTGGCTCAACAATGTATCAGACTCATGCAATCCAATCCATATAAATTGTTTAATTGTTTATCAATGAGCAGGGGGTGAATAGAGGGTCCTAGGATATGTGAGGCGTTTGTATTGAGAGAAACATGATATGATGAGGGGGAAAAAATGGTTACTTCTCAAAGACAACAACAATCAACTTCAAACCAAATAAAACATCACTGTAATTCAGCCAAGACACTGCTACTGCCAATTTCTTCAACACAAAATTTTTCTTGACTGTAATCAATTTTAGAACAGGGAGTGAAAAATGAATGTGGGAAGGCAATGGGGTTGTAATTAGAAAAAAGAGAAACAATGGTGGGGAATGAGAGCAGGTACTGTTCATAAAATTAATTAAGTAATCCATATAACCATTTTGAAAAAGGAAATACACCAACCAAATTACCATTGTGATCCAATAACAACTACTATGTATTAACTAGTTCACTGTTCATAGCCAAATATTTACATAGTGTCAATAATCAAAACAGTATGCATTCCAAAACAATATGTAGGGGAGATCTATTTTCTCCCATTTATCCATAAGCAATTTCCAAATAAATACACAGTAGATTATTTTCACTTTTTTCATGAAAATTTCCCACTCCAATCTAATCATATTATTGTACATGCTTATGTTTTCATTTCGATTTCATTCTTCTATTCATTCCTCATTTTGTAGTAAATTTGACAAGCTCTCTTCTTAATGGGTTAAATTTCATTTCACATAGTGCCGATCCTATTTGATTGCAAGTTTTATTACTTTATATTTTTCTATGAAGGAAATTTTATTTTTAGGGCTTGTTGATTGCTTATGCGTTGGATTGAAGTGCCATCTCAGTGCATCATTGAGAAATGAATAGTTGACCTTAATAAAAGAGAATATAGTCACATTGTGAAAGTGAATATGTCGACTCAGAAGAATAAGATATAATTTCACTGAAACCTCATTACCCTATGTTCATAGCACTGTTTAAGATCTTGCGGCAATGGATTCTAGAGTATATTATAGTGTAGTTGTTAATATCAATCCTACATGGAAATGGTTTAAATTTAAATGTTTAATAATTGAATCACTTCCATCCCACATGACTCAATTTGTAGTATCATCACATAATTAAGGAAGGAATGGTTGTTTTGGATAAGATATACATACTTGTTTTAAAGTTTTTATGCCTATGCATCTATTCCTCTAAATATTCTCTTGGAAATCGATTGTTTATTGTTTACTTTGAATATCTAAGGTTAATACTAATATTAGGTTTAATTGTGTTTGTATAATTCCTTCAGGATCATGATATGCTAAGAATGAAGTGGAATAAGAGAAAGAAAACATGGGAGAGAAACCTCAATTTTTTGCACACGATAGAAACCTCAAGTTTTTTTTTGGGAAACCCCAATTTATTTACTTGCCCGCTTCAACTTTGAAATGCAAGACTATGGGAAACCATTAATTTTTTTCATCTTGACCCAATATCATCTAGATTTTGATCATCATTGTGTCTAGCATTTGGAATCCGAGAATCTCTAATTTTCATCATACAACATTTTTTCTCTCCAACCCGAATGTTAGATGTGGAATCATGAGCCCCGCTGATGGAACCTTGACATCACATTACCCACTCATTTCATGACACTTGTCTTACCCATAAACCCAATTTTCATTTGTCGTTGTAATTTTTTTATTTATTCAGAATCCGGTCTCATTTGGACCAACCATCATTGAATTTTGAATATTCCGATCTCGGATTTCAATTTAAATTGTCACATTAATGTTATCCTAGACATATGAAACTATGATAATATGTTTTTTTCAAATATCCTGAATTTCCACGTGTAAAACCTTGATCCAGGTGTGGAACCTTGATTGGAAGTTAGAACCTTGATTTAGATTTGGAACCTTGATCCGGATTTGGAACTTGGCCTCATTTCTCCTCACTCATCCGACTTTGCTTTTGTATATATGGGCTTGTACATTTTTTATTTATTTTATTTTGTATCAGATTTGTAGTTTAGTTTTATTTCTTTTATTGTTTCATTTTTTATTTTATTTTTGGATGTAGTTTTTATTTATTTTATTTTTATTTTAAATTTTATTCATATTTAAATTTTATTTATTTTATTTTTATTTTATTCATGTTTTATTTCAAATTTTTGCGATCATCGTACATCATAATTTGTATTGTTTTTATTATTTCATTACATCAGATTTTTTTTTGTTTTATTTATTTTATTTTGTTTAGCCATCGTTAATTTTCCCAATCAAACATTAGCCATGAGGGATTGAAATTGCATGGTTTTCTTGAATTTTGATGAGTCCTATATTAGGCTATCAACTATTGGGATATCAAGTAATCGTTTATTGGTTGGTCATATACCATCGAATCTATACCATTGGGATATTTTCCATAAGGATGTTTTTTTTCGCGAACATCTACCATCAGATATATTTTCTATTGAGTGATCATTTTATTGGGGATTTTCCATTAGGATTTTACCATCATAATTTTCACCATTAGACATTTTACCATCGGTTTGAATCTGAGACATTGCACATGCATGTGATTTTTTAATTTTCCCAATCCGATTAGGATTTTTAGACATTAGAGATTTTGAGATTTTGGATTATTTATTTTTGTTTGAGTTTGGATTGTTTTTATTTTCAGACATGATTTGCTCAGTATTGCATACTTCTCATAAATCCACATACAAATTAGCTGGGTGGAAAAAACATTATGAACCCATTTCAATCCCTTTCCACAATGCATGTCGTATAGAAAAACACACTTGTAGATCAGTGATGAAGATTTACTTAGACAATGGATCAATGACTACTGAGTGTTCGTTTCTGTGAGCCATATCTTGAGTTTTAGATGGCCAAATTGACAATGAAATGGCTCGTTGAAAAGATAGAAGTGTGAACAACATATTGGAAGAATTATTTTTTATGGATTGATTGTAGAAATGCCACAAACAATTGAGAAAAGAGGAGGAACGATTTTACTCATATATTGGCCATGGATTTTTCCACATCCCATAACTCGAGTTTCAGACAGAAAAATCAGGAAAACAAGAGCTTGTTGGAAAGATAAAGACTTGAGAAGTACTATAAACTAGTTTTTATTGCTTATTTGAAATTAAAACTTCTTATATTTTAATTAATTTATATAGTTGTTAATGTCTCATATTTTACTCAAATATAACTAAATTTATATAATTTCATTATTGTAATTTGACTATGTTCACGCTTTGACAGGAATGCAAAGGAGGCGAAGAGTCCAAAAGAGGAACAATTGTAACCTCATAGGAAAGAGAGGAGATGGAGAGTCCAAATGAGGAATGGTTCTAGAGGAAGTGATTGAAAAATATAATAAATATAATTTCTCCTTGAGAGGAAAGGGGAGGTTGGATAACCTAGAATTGGGTCTTGTATATTTTTATCAATCTTGAGAATAGATTTGAAAGCTATTGAATTTTTCTTATACCTCTANGCCATATCTTGAGTTTTAGATGGCAAAATTGAGAATAAAATGGCTCGTTGAAAAGATAGAAGTGTGAACAACATATTGGAAGAATTATTTTTTATGGATTGATTGTAGAAATGCCACAAACAATTGAGAAAAGAGGAGGAACGATTTTACTCATATATTGGCCATGGATTTTTTCACATCCCATAACTCGAGTTTCAGATGGAAAAATCAGGAAAACAAGAGCTTGTTGGAAAGCTAAATACTTGAGGAATACTATAAACTAGTTTTTATTGCTTATTTGAAATTAAAACTTCTTATATTTTAATTAATTTATATAGTTGTTAATGTCTCATATTTTACTCAAATATAACTAAATTTATATAATTTCATTATTGTAATTTGACTATGTTCACTCTTTGACAGGAATGCAAAGGAGGCGAAGAGTCCAAAAGAGGAACAATTGTAACCTCATAGGAAAGAGAGGAGATGGAGAGTCCAAATGAGGAATGGTTCTAGAGGAAGTGATTGAAAAATATAATAAATGTAATTTCTCCTTGAGTGGAAAGGGGAGGTTGGATAACCTAGAATTGGGTCTTGTATATTTTTATCAATCTTGAGAATAGATTTGAAAGCTATTGAATTTTTCTTATACCTCTATATGAGTAACATTTTCTAAATATTGAATATAGAGATAGGATAATTCATGGTCTATTCAGGAAATTGTTCACTATTGTCAATTGATTATTTTTTGTAGATGTTAGCAATTTGAAATTCTTGTCAATTTGTTCTCTAGGAAATAATTATGAATTGATTATGAATTTGACTGCAAGGACATATTTAGTGTCTTATATATATATATATATATATATATATATATATATGGGTATGCTAGTATGGTTTCTTATATTAAATGTGAATTATTTATGTTTCCATAAGTAAAATTGTATTCTTGCGATTGGATTTTTTTACTATTAGATTATGAGCAGTTAGAAGTTAGAATAGGACTGCATTTACATAGTAGATTAGGACTGCATTTAGGATTTAGATTAGATTAAGAGAGAAAGTATCTCTTCGAAGAGAAATCCATTTAGTTAGCGACAACCAAGCCCACATACCGGTGGATATTCCCATACCAAATGAGAGCAGGTCTAGTTGTGACCTATCATCAGGTAATCCTCCCTCATGTTGTTATGGAGCATTTTCCCCCCATCAAAAAAACAGATTTTTTTGACATGGGAAAAACACTCCATGACAACATGAGGGAGGATTTCCTGATGGCAGGTCCCAACTAGACCTGTTTTCATTTGGTATGGGAATATCCACTTGTATGTGAGCTCGTTTATGTCTAAAAAAATGGATTTCTCTCTGAAGTTATACTTTCTCTTTTAATATAATATAAATACTAAATGAAATCCTAATCTACTATGAAAATGTAGTACTATTCTAACTTCTAACTGCCCTTAATCTAATAGTAACAAAAACCAATCAAATGCATATAGTTTTGCGTATGGAAATAAATAGAATTCACATTTATCAATATAGACCATATTAGCATACCTATGTTCATATATATGACATTGAATATGTCCCTGAAATCGAATTCATAATCCATTCATAATTATTTCCTATAGAACCAATTGAAAAAAATGACAAAATACTAACATCTGCAGAAAATAATCAATTGATGATAGTGCACAATTGCATGAACATACCATGAATTAGCCTTTTCATGTATTCAATCTTTGTTAAATGTTCCCCAAATAGATGTAAAAGAAAAATACATCATCTTTCAAATCCTCCCTCAAGCTTGATAAAAATATACAAGACCCAATTCTAAGTTATCCAACTCCTCCCCTTTCCACTCAAGGAGAAATTACATTTATAATATTTTTCAATATTTTTCCCTCGAAATTTTCCTCAGTTGGACTCTTCATATACTCTCTTTCTTGTGTGGTTACAAACATTCCCCTTTTGGACTCTTCGCCTCCTCTGCATTCATATCAAAGCATGAACATAGTCAAGT
>JASDQU011027795.1:7567-21953 GCA_032191745.1 Picea mariana | reverse complement strand
TTTGAAGAGAAATGACTGGAATTTTTTAGGGTGATACCTAGAGGTTGTCCACTACTAACCCTAGGAGATCCTTCTAAAATGTTAAAGGATAAATCAAGGGAAGGTTCTCCACTAGACACCTTCCAAGAGCTTTGACAATAAGTGTTTGTTCAAGAATAATCCACAAGAATGCTTAGCCAACACTAGAGAAACAACATTACACTTAAATGTATTCATAAACATAATCACAAGATGAAAATAGACCACTTACTCAATAAATCTTTCATCCATCAAAACCCTAGCAATGATCATCCAAGTAGTCGTAGAGAATCCACAAGAATATCTCCTAAAAAATTCGCTCTAACTAACCATCCATATCATTCTTCATAAGAGAGAACAAGTAGAAGTAAACAAGTAGTGATATATCTCCACAAGTAGCAATGATTTACAAGTGAAGTGTTTCTCTTATTTATATGAGGGATGTAGCACAAAAATGTTGCCATGAAAGGGTGCAACGTTTCCTCTCCAAGAGGTGCCTCATGCCTCATGTCTCAAACTATTTATATATGGCCCCATCCACATCTTTGTGAACTCTGACAATTTCCTTAAAGCAAAGGAGATAGTCAAGGATGAAAGAAAGCATGAGAAATACTAAACTGAGATTCAAAGTACCTTTATGATAGCACTTCTGTCAAATGGAAGAGTATTAGAAGCGTTTGAAATATATGATGAAATGAAGCAAGCATGCAATGTTCCAAAGTCATAAGTGATTAGGTCCCTTATTGATTCCCTTGGGAAGTGTTAACCCCTGGATTTTCTCACTTGCAAATCTTGAGGGTTAAGGGCCAACATGTTCTATTTGGCTGGCATTCATACATTTTTCCAGAGACAGTTTGCATGAGCCAGAGTAGGTTCCCATTTGAGTTCAGGTATAGGATTGGGTCAGTGATGTTTTCCTCCTTCAGAAACAGAGTATGCACAATTTTTCATGAGATTGGGTAGAGATGGCTATTTTTAGTAGTTCTCCTATTTTTTAGGAGACAAAGTTCAAAGATCTGCATGGCATTTTTGATGATATATTCAGAGTTCTTGAGAGCCCAGGATTCCATTGAGCTTCTTCCAGATTACATGCATGATACTTCATTCAACAACTTTAGTTCAAAGGCTTGCATGTCGAATCTGAACACATGTTTGAATTCCTTGTAGAAAATCGAGTCCGATGAGCCTAATTTCATCAACATGCAAGAACTTTCTATTTTTAGTAGTGTGACATGCAGGGTGCCACATGGCATCTAGATAGAGATGATATTTTGCAGTTTCAGGTCATGATGTGGCAGTTCTTGGAGGTGACACGTGGTAGTCTCAAAATCCAACACGTGGCAGCTTGTATGAGTGACAAGTGGCATAATTAGGGCGTATGCTTGAGGCTGAGATGATGTGACAGGTACTAGAGTTGACTGAGATCATGTCTGAGTCATCATGGCACATGCTTGAGTTAAGAGTTGTGTTGGCGCCTGGAGGAGTTTACGAGGTGCTTTGTTGAGTCAACTAGAGCGCCCACCTTATTTCTCTCACCTCACTGGAGCACCTACCTTTTCTCTCTCTTGATTTTGAGTCAAACTCAAAGTATCTTCAGTTGACAGGGCACTTGCATGAGTCATGGAGTGAGGTGGATGCATGGTGGATATTATGAGGTGCTTGGTGAAGTTAACTAGAGTGCCTACCTTTTCTCTCTTACTTCACTCTCTCTCTCTCACTTAGTCATGAGTTGAAATCTAACTCTCTCTAGTTAACTGGGGCACCTCCCTTTCTCTCCCACTCCATCTCTCTTAACTCCCTTTCTCCTCACTTAACTCCATTTCTCTTCCACTTTACTCCCTCTTTCTCTCACTTCACTCCACTTCTCCCCACGGTTATCAAGCACATGTCTTCCCTCCTTTACTTGAGGCGCACCCTATCTCTACTTGACAAGGGACATACATTCAATTGTGGAAATGAAGTGGCATTTGGTGGATATTACAAGGTAGTTTTAGTTGAGCTAATTGAGGTGCATGGACACCTCATTCCACTCTTCACTCAAAGCATCTTCACATGGACTAGACACTTGGTCACTTCGCTCCACATGTGTGAGGAGTGAACTCCTCTCAAACTAGGGCACATTACTCCTTCTCTCTAGATGACATTAGCGCATGAGGACACCACTCCATCAGTTGAGGCGCATGGCTTTCGCTCTTTCATTTCACTCACTCATGCACATGGCTTGAGGGGAATACTTTTGGGATGTGCACCTCCTTTCTCAATATAAGCAGGGCTTCTCCATTGGCATAGGGTTGGATCTTCTTCTTCGACAACATACTCCATCAGATTCTTTCTCTCTATTCTAGCTTCTCTTCTCAGGTGCAGGGAACATGACGGAACAAGTTTTTGTATTTGTCTCAATGGTGCATGCAGCCTCTTGGTGAACACATAAATAAACCCCTGTTATGCTCGTATCGAGCTTCCACGGATTGTTGGTATCATAATTTTCATTTTCACATGATTTAGAAGTTATTGGCGTGTTATTTTGGTCTTATTCGACCACTTAATATAGCTTTCTATCCTTTATTTCATCTCTCCTTAAGCTAACGTTGCAGGGATTCCACCAGAAACATTTAAACCTCTTGGCTGTCTAATCGCAGCCAAAACCTATTTTCTTTGCTGCTGTTTTTATGGTTTATTTTGCATATTTACAGGTTGAAGAAAACAAGAGGAAAGCTTAGGTACACCCCCCTGAGGTTGGCAAGCACCAACCTGAACGGAGAAGGATCTGTCAGCGACACAAAGGGGCAGTATCTCGTACAATTACACTATTTTTCGTGTTGATTTTATTGCTATTTCAGATCAGATTTGATTGCGGAAAACTGTGCTAACAGAAAGCAAGGTAATGTTTCAGTTGCTTCATGAGTACAAAATAAAGAAGACTGGTGCTATGCTTGCAGTTTAACAACCCTTTCCTGTATTAAAGCATAAACAACTTATCTGAAGGAGATGGAAAATTTTCTTGTGGACATTGTTTCTGACCAGATCTTTTACCTTATATGTGAAACAGAGAATCCGAATTTGGAGAATGGCTTGGCTCTACTCCAAGCCATGAGGACAGATACATATCTTCAATCATTAAGAATGGGGCTAGATTTTCTTCTTACAGCCCATGTTAGCAGGAAAGACTCAAATAATGCAAAATTGGTCTTTGAGGAGTGTTGACCACCTATTTCAACTAGGGGGTCAACTCCATGTGCCATGAAGCTATGTACCTGATGGTACAACAAAGTTGAAGACTTTCTGGTTCTACTAGGCAGTTTTTGCCCCCGACACTTATTTTTGTAATTGGAATTTCCGCTCCCTTGTGCGGGATAGTAATGTAATGGGTCTGCATGGATCATATTTTAGGTTAGTTTCCTAGGCCTTTATCATTAGGGAAGTCCTTTCATTGAGTGCTTTTTATCCTCAAGTAATTTTTAATTATCCATGAGTTTTTCACTCATAATAATCCTCCAAAGTGGTGAAAGGCGTTCTAATGATCGAGCCCAATGGCTGACTAGGGTCTAAGAATATTGTAAATGACCATGCTAGACATCTTCTAGAGTCTTGCGGAATTTCGTCGAGTCTAAGTAGTTTTTTTTTTTAATTTTTTAAAATTACCTAGTTGATGAGAATTTTAATTAAAATTGATGTAAAAATGTAAAAACTAGGTTCTAGGGGATTTTGATAGGGGTGTGAGTACTCAAAAGAAATGGAATGAGATCCCCTACACCCTTGGACCAAGTTTCAACTCAATTGGACAAGTTTTTATAGGTCATTGTCCATGAGGAGTCCAAGTCAGTCTTGAGTCAACAATTTAATTGCTTAATTTGGCTAAGTCAAAAATGCCAAAAATTGTAAAATAAGAAAAAAGGTTTGAGAAAGAGTGGGAGATGATTCCTAACCATTTTCCTAATTTAGGAAAGTCATTTCCTAACTTAAACCAACCCCCCACACCTAGCCACAACCTCACATTGTTCACCCCCCTAGAGAAGTTGCGCACCCCCTTGGTGAGGAACTCACCCAAAGTAAAAAATTAAAGCAAGAACTTACCTAGCTACCTAAGTGCGCCCTCCTAGTGTTCTAACTTGGTGTTTGACTAATCAAAAAGGTGTTCCCCCTCACCCTCACTCAACCCTCACAAACCCTAGCCTACCATAACCCTAAAAATGCGCCCTCCCTTGAGATGCTCACTTTGTCTTGAGGATTGCCACTTGGAGCTCATCCAAGAGAGGTCTCTCTTGACTCCCAAGTATAAAACAAAGCCTACCCCCTCCTCTTTTCACATCTATTCTCAGTGTAAAGTTATTATGCCCAAATCTCTCTCACTCTTCTCTCTCTCCCATCTTGCTCTCTTTCATTTCTCGAGCTTGTAGCAAGTATTTGCTCAAGCTTGCTTTCAATAATAGAAAATCTTTGGAGGAATTTGATGTGCATTGGGAGTACTCTTGGTGCATGGCTTTGAGCTTCATTTGAGGTGATTTGTATTGGTTTGCTATTGAGTTTTTGCTTTTAGATCTAGAGTAGGAGATCCAAGCAAAGTATTTTGCTTGGATAGATTTATGGTAGTATTGCTATAGATYTTAGTGAGTTAGTTTCTATTTGTTTATGCAAAGTATTTTGTTAACATATATGAATCTACTCACCTCCTTTCTTGTCTTGTMRCTTGATCTYATATTTTTGCAGGTCACCAAGGGTTGGATGAAGACAAATTTCAGATCTGGAAATTTGTCTCTTCACCCATTGAAACCCTCTTTAGTTTTATGTTTTCTTTCATACATCTCTCATACATATATTTGAGTATATTTCTGTTCTAGAATAGSTCACATATCAATATTTTRTTTGCATATTTTTGTACCTAAAAYTTCTGGTTTTCAYTAACAAAAATTTTCTAAGTTTTCTGGTTATTGTGTAGCATTTCCAACAAGCTTTGCTTGCTGATTTTCTGCAGGTTTGAACCAGAAAAGGGGAGGTGCTGCCCATTTGGGGCCACAAAACACTAAGGAATAACCTCCCAAGTAAGGGTTTTGAATACCCACTTCTCCTCTTCTATTCTTTCATTGTAAGCAAGCCCAAAGAGAGTCTCTTGGGCTTGCATTTCTCCAAGTATTTAATTTCTGCGTTTTTATTTTCTTGTTGCCTACAACTAGCAAAGAGGATTGGCTTTGCCACCCATGCTAAATCGTAAGGCTAGGACTTAGATTTGATTTTCTGTTTTAAGCTTTCAATTCTTTGCCGCACTTGTCCTTAAGACAAGGTTGAGAGGCTAGATGCTTTACGTTCTTGTCAAGTTATTTATTTCATTTCTTTTCACCCACTTTGACACAAAATCGGTAGGCTTGTCCTCCTCCTTGTGCCTTAGTTGAGGTTGCAAGTTTTATTTCAAGTATTGCTTGCCCCACTTGTCCTTAAGACAAGTTTGAGTGGCTAGGATCTTGTCATTTACTTTCCAAGCTTTATTTTACTTGCATTTTTTTTATTTTTGTTACCTACACCTAGCAAAGAGGTTTGGCTAAACCAACCCATGCTATATCACAAGGCTTGTCTAGTTTAGCTTGTTATTCTTTCATCTTGTCAATATTTGCTTAAGCTTTCCTTTCCTTTAACTTGTTTAATTTGCAAAGTTATTTACATTGCTATCTCATTGCTATCTCATTCTAGTTAAGCAATATCTTGTATCTTGAGTGGGGAATCCTTTACTTTGCAATCTATTTTCAAGTTATTCATAGTTTGCAATCTAGACTAGGAGGAAAATTAATCTAGTCTAATTAGGCACCTTGGACTGATACAACTTTCGCCACCAAAAAGGAGGCTTGTGGAGGCTACAGGGGGTGCTAAGTCGGGGACGACTTCACGACACTAGGTGTCCCCCTTGCTTGAGCGCCCAAGTTTTCCGGGTTGACCTGTGGAGCTAGAAAAGGGCCTTTTTTGCCCTTCTTCTTGAGCACCCAACAATCATTTTGGCCAAAGCGATAAGAGTCTAGGGGTAGACACATAGTTTAGGATTTTTTTTCACAACATCTTAAGCCCCCCTAATCAAAGAGAGACCTTAAAATTAATCTAAAATCTACCTACTACACTTCACAACATTCTTGCTTTACATTTTCAGCGTCTTTCGGTTGTGCAAACCTTGTTGTTCAAGGTATTTTCTCATGCTTATGGTTTAATTCATTAGTGTTTTTCATTTCCAAGCATTTATTTTTTGGTTTGGCACTTTACTTTCAAGTTCATTATTGTTTAAAGTTGTATATCTGTTCAAGGGCGTGCTGCTATCAAGTTGCGCACCATCTTTTGGGGCACTTGCTTGTGGTTTCCCCCTTGCTTCAGAAATTGTGCACTTGCTCCTTTGTTGGCTCTTCCATCTACTTGGGTTGCGCACTTGCCTTTTCCAAGCTTTTCCAAGTTGTATCTTTCATTATTTGCTATCTCTTGTTCATTGGCAATAGTTGATCTCTTGTGGTGTTTCTCTCTAACTATTCTTTAGTTCTTGTTTACATTTGTGCTATTATCTAACTTTCATTTCCATTGTGTATTTTTCATAGCTTCATTTCATTCGTAACTTATTGTAGTGTTTCTCCTTTGTAATTAGATCACTTAATTCTTTGTAATTCTTTTGTATAAACTTAGTTGACCCCTTGCCCAATCTATAGGCACTAGTCTTAGTTTCCCTTTAGGAAAAGGTTTTGACTGTCATTGAAATTGTGCATTTGCATTGTTGCTTGCCATATAGGTTAGATTTCCCCCTAACTTAACAAAACTAAAATAAACTCCTAGAATTCACTAAACAACTCACATAGTAAATAGGGTCTACCCCCCATTGGCTTCCCTAGGAGTAAGCCTAGAAGGAAGGAGACCAAATCGAGGTGATAATGGTTTGGACTTAGGCATTGTGCCTCCAAGGACACACCAAGTGGATTGATACTTTTCCATGTTTGTAGGTGTGTATAAGGGCGATAACAAAGAATACATTAGAGAAGGGATTCCATATAACATGCTTGCTTTTCTGAGGATATTTTAGGCTTTCCTTGCCCCGGGTAAACAAGAAGATGCTGCTCTAATATTAAACAAAATAACTAAGAAATATTTTAGAGAGAATTGACAATTTTGGAAGGAAAAGCTCATGTTTGTGGATAAGTAGAAATAACAGTTTAGTCACCAACAAACTATTTCCTCAGAAAATCAGCGTTGCAGGGGTATATTTGGCAGAGTTATTGTAAGGTACCAGATCTATTATAATAGCTGAAAACATAAATATTGCAGAGAATAACAACGAAACAACACAATATATGAAACCACAACACCAAAATAATACCTTTATTGATAGGAAACAATGATAGGAAACAATGTTCACTTGCCTCTTCGAGGGGGCAACCTCGAGTAGAGCAGTGCTCTATTACAATAATTCTCAAGACAACTTCTTATGCCTCCGACTGTTATTTATACTAATTCTATTTTCTAAAGGACCTTCTAGTGGAAGATCTTTCTAGAAGCGGAAGCTTCTATTAGGTCTTCTTACATTGACTTGTATCATTTATGAAATAGACCTTATAAACTAATGTTGGTCTTTATTACATGGAAAATATATTATTCTACCTACATGAGGGGTTAGGGAGGATAAGTCCCTAACATGCCCTCCCCCTTGAAAAAAAACCTTGTCCCCAAGGCTTGAGATGAARAAATTGTTGCAAAATGGTAGCAGGCTCCTAGGTGGCATCTTCTGGASTTGTATCTTTCCATTACACTAACGCTTCCYGAATGGTGCGTTGAYGGAGACGACGTTCACGCTARTCCAAGACTGCTTGGGGCTGTAACCAAATGGAACCTTCTTCATCCAACTCAGGGAGACGGGTTTGAGTTTGGCACTTAGTTCCAATCACCTCCTTTAAGCATGAGACATGAAAAACAGGATGGAGCTTAGAATCATTGGGCAAAGCTAACTGGTAGGCGACGGGCCCCACACGCTCAAGAATGGCATAAGGACCATAAAATTTGGGAGCAAGCTTCTGACAATGGTCAACTTTGAGTGAAGTCTGCTTATAAGGTTGCATACACAGAAACCCCTGGTCCCCTTCAACAAATTGACGTTCAGAACGACCTTGATCGGCTTGCTGCTTCATGCGATTTTGAGCCATCACCAAATTGTCTTTGAGGGTACGGAGAATGGCCTCGCGTACTATAAGATTTTTGTCAACCTCCTGAACCTTAGAGACACCTAACATCTATGAGAGAACTGATGGTGGCTTTTGTCCATATACTGCTTCAAAAGGAGTCATGCGAATGGCTGTATGGTAAGATGTGTTGTACCACCATTCAACTAGTGGTAACCACTGAGCTCACTGATGCCGACGATCAGATGCAAAACACCTTAAATATGTTTCCAAACACTTGTTGATAATTTCAATTTGGCCATCAGTCTAGGGATGATAGGCGGTGCTGAGATGTAATTGGGTTCTCTGTAGCTTGAACAATTCTTGCCAAAAATTGCTGGTGATCGTGGGATGCCTGTCAGAGACAATAGAATGCGGCATGCCATGAAGTTTGAAGATATTAGCCATGAAAACTTGGGCCACTGTGAAGGTTTTTGAGGTCCTAACAGGCTGCCAACTAGGTTTATCTTTGACCTCAAGTTGGCTCTAAGTTTCTGCTGTCACACAAGTATTTGCTGCTGTTTTATAACAACAAATTGTTCAGGAACTTTACTGCTGTTTTAGCTAAGGTTACATAAGTTTTAAGGTGCTCTAGCATGTAGTTTTAGTGACCAATATGTTAGCACATGCATACCATAAAATATGTAACACACCTCTAGATCTTTACAACTAAAATAATGTTGTTCTAAACTCTAGCATACATGAAATGAACACAAAAGTTTTTGGTCAACACGACCCTGGACAAAACCTCCCCGGGGAAAACCAATTTGGAATATGAATCTATATATGTGATGTAAAGAATGTGAGATACAACAAGTACATGAAACAAATGAACCTGATACAATGGCAGCCTCTCTCAAGCTACTATACAAGTCTCAGAAAGATGATGCGCCCCTCTCCCTTGTTGCTCAATTCCATTGAAAGCTTGCGCCCTTGCTGCTTGAAGCTCTGATGAAGAAACCCTTGCACACAACTCTGAACAAGTGTGTTGCCTCTCCAACAAAACTGTCCTCAAAGCAATCTGACAAGAGCAAGTCCTCCTTGCTATAAGTGCGCCCTCCTCCAAGTAAGCATCAACACCACTAAACAATGGAATCCAAAGCCTTCTAGAGCCCTCCATGGAAGGAGACTCCCTTGAAACCCTCATCCAATGCTTCCATCCTCATCTCCTTTGCTCTCCTCTTCCTCTCCAAGTGAACATAAGAGTGAATGAGCCTCTCTTGGTCCTATGCGCCCCTCTTGAACCTCCATAAGGAAACCTAAAAGATGGATGGTTGAGATCACTCCATCCCATCTCTAATCAAAGGTTGAGATCATCCCACAATAATCTCACTCACAAACCCACTTTGGGTTAAGTTTCCTAAGTTCACTTTATGTCTCTTAATTCACCCACAAAGTGAATTAATAGTCACTTTAGGCTAAAATGACCAAATTTCACTTTTGACTTAAATCTCCTAAGTCAAAGTGAAATTAGACATAAAGTACAAGGTACATAGTACAGAGTGTTTCCCACTTGTGTTTAGAGACTCACAAACACAAGGGGACCACTTCCCAAGGTACCCAAATCTCAACACTCCCTTTTACTGAGGAAAGTGTTTCTCACCAAGCCCATCTTGTCTCTGAAGTAGACATGTTTGCCCCTTGGCAAGGCCTTGGTGAGAATATCTGCAACCTGCTCATCGGTCGATATATATTGCAACTGTACTACCCCTCTCTGAACCCAATCTCTGATGAAGTGGTATCTGATCTCAATATGCTTCGATCGATCATGGAAAAATGGATTCTCAGAGAGTTTGATACAACTCTGATTATCGCAGTGAATGACGGTCGGAGGCAACTCTTGACCAAATAATCCTACCAGCATCTTACGATGCCAAATGGCCTCGCAACTTGCCTGATTGGCCGCCATATACTCTGCCTCAGCAGAACTTAAAGCAACTGACTTCTGTTTCCAACTGAACCAGGAAACAAGTCCTGACCCCAACCCAAAATAACACCCTGAGGTGCTCTTCTTGTCAGTAGCACATCCTTCCCAATCTGAGTCTGTGTAGCCAACCAAACTGACTCCATCACCTCTGATATAGTCCAAGCCATAATCAATTGACCCTGCAATGTACCTCAAAACATGTTTTGCCCCAATCCAGTGAACACTCCTCGACTCTACCATATACTGGCTGAGAGTGTTCACGGCAAAACAAATATCTGGTCGAGTGTTGACCAGATACATCAATGAACCGATCAACTGTCTATAAATTGTAGCATCCACCAACTAGGAATCTGAAGCGCTAAGCTTCTTCCAGTTGGTGACCATGGGTGTAACATGGGTCTTCTTTCCTCCATCTGAAACCTGCTCAAGATGTTTGCAACATACTTCCCCTGCCCCATAAATATGTGACCCTCCTCCTGCCATACCTCCATGCCCAAAAAATAGTGCATCAACCCGATGTCACTCATCTCAAACTCTGATGCAAGTCGCAGCTTGCACTCAAGTATGAGATCCTCTGCACCTGTGATGAACAAGTCATCCACATATAAAATGAGAATGTGCATGTACTCACCTCTAATGAGGTTAGGATCAACATCGCTCTTCTGAAATTCCATCTGAAGCAAATATGTATCAATGCGTGAATACCAAGCTCTGGGAGCTTGCTTCAGACCATATAGTGCCTTTCTCAAAAGGCACAGGTGAGATTCTCTCTCACTCGCCTCAAACCCTTGTGGCTGCTCATTGTACACCTCCTCCTCTATAAAGACATTGAGAAATGCGGTTTTTACATCCATCTGATGTATCCTCCAACCCATCTCCGCCGCTATGGCAATAATACACCTGATCGAGGTGTATCTCGCCACTGGTGCGAAAGTCTCATCATAATCGACTCCCTCTATTCGAGAGAACTCTCGTGCCACAAATCGGGCCTTGTGTTTCTCTATGATGCCATCTGCAACCTACTTGGTTTTGTACAACCATCTTGAAGTCACAACTGGCTTCCCCACTGGCCTCGAAACCACCTCCCAAACATCATTGCACATAATGGAGTCATACTCCTCCAACATGGCCTCTCGCCAAACCTGCTGGTCAACTGCCTGCGCAAATGTCTGTGGCTCTGTATCTGAGATACTCGTCACCATAGCCAAATAGGACCCAAGCCTCTTTGGAGGTTTTCTCTCTCTGAACTGTCTCTCTCCTACGTTCTCCTTGGCTTCCTTTAGGGTCTCCTGAAACCATCTCGGTTTCCTCTTCCCTAAAGTAGTCAAAGGAGAAGTAAGATCTCCCTGCCCAAGAGTATCTGCCTCAATCTTGATCCCAACACTCTGAGATCTTGAAGCCTCTGCCCCCTCTGCCTGAACCCTGTGACTGTGAACCTAAAGCTGTGCAAGGTGACCCTGTCACCCCTGAAACTGGTGTACCAGAAACCTAAGGTTGCGTTCCCTCTGAGATATCAATCTATGCCTCTACATCATCCTCCATACCGACTCTCGACTCGAGAGATCTCTGAAAATCCCAACCCTCCTCAAATCTAACATCTCTGCTCACCACCACTCTCTGAAGTGATGGAATGTAAATCCGGTAGGTTTTGGAGGCCTCTGAGTATCCAACTAGAATCCTTTGCCGAGCTGAGGGGTCTAGCTTTGTCCTCCTCTCTGAGGGGACATGAGAGTAAGTCAAGCAACCAAAAATCCTGATGTGCTCGACATCGGGCCTCCTACCAGTAAAGGCCTCCTCAGGAGTCATCTTCCCCAAAATCTTATGGGGACTCTTGTTCTGCAGGTAAACTGCAACAACACTCGCCTCTGCCCATAGGTATAGAGGCAAACTCTGATCATGCAACATATATCTCGCTATACCTGTAATCGTCGCGTTCTTCCTCTCGACAACCCCGTTCTGCTGGGGGTTGTAAGGCACGGTCATCTGTCTTCTGATCCCAGCACGGGTACAAAAGTCTACACACTCACTGGAGGATTACTCACCTCCGTTATCTGACCATAAGACCTTGATCCTCTTGCTTGTCTGGTTCTCCACAAGAGCTTTGAACTCTTGGAACCTCTTGAAGACCTTACTCTTGGTCTTCAGAAAATAGATCCAGGTCTTCCTGGAGTAGTCATCAATGAATGTGAGATAGTACTCACAACCACTCAAGGACGCCCTAGACATGGGCCCTCACACATCTGTGTGTACTAAATCCAGTACCCCAGCTGACCTGGTGTCACTGCTGGGAAAAGAAGCCTTGGTAAACTTTACCAAGCACACACCCTCTGCACACATCCTGATGCTCTGAACTAAACTGTGGCACTCCTGTCACAATCTCTCTCAGTCCTCCAAGAGCCCCATGATGAAGGTGAGCCATCCTCCGATGCCATAACTCACATAATTGATTGCTGCTGTTGCTACTAGCTGCCAAAGCATGAAGTGGTTGAAAAACCAATTTGAAGAGTTTCCCATCCCTCACTCCAATCACCTGCCCTGAGGTGAGACAGGACCCCTTAGGGTGTATGAGGACATCTGTCCCTCTGAAGGACACCTCAAGACCCCTATCCTGGAGGTTGTAAACTGAAATCAAATTCTTCTTCAACCCAAGGATGTAGAGAACATCCTTGAACGAAATAGGTGGCGAGCCATCTCTTTGAAAGGTAATTATGCCACGCCCAACAACTCTGACTACGGTGTCATCTCCAAGAGCAATCTCCATCCTGACCTCTGTATCTCTGAGCTCAGTAAAATGCTCCCTCACACCAGTCATGTGGCTCGAAGCCCCATTGTCTATGTACTAGATATTGGGTGTCGTCTCAACTGAAGTGCAACAAATAAGGAAAACACACTCCCTCTCAAACTGTGTCTGAAACTCTGCCTCCTCTGCTGTAGCTGCCGTACCACCCTTCTTCTTCTTCTTATTGGGACATTGTCCAGCATATTGCCCCATCTTCTTACAAGAAAAGCACTTCACTTTGCTCATATCCATCTTCTTCCCACTACTGCTCTCTCCCTATGGCTTGGCCCCAAACTTGGGCCCTGGTCGTGCACCCTTGCCGACCTTCTTCTTTCCATTTGTCCAAAGAGCAAGATCCTCAAACCCTGAGATGTCTGCTGCTGTCCTGATGTCTCTGAGGTGAGTCTCGTCTCCTCCTGTATGAAATCATCCCAAAGTCTCTCCCAAGTAGGCATAGCCTCCTGGGCAACAATGCCTCGAACAAATTGACCCCATGGTTTGGAAAAGTTGTTTAAAGCTGTCCTCACTATAAAGCCTATGTCCACTATCTCTCCGACGACTGCAAGCTCATCTCTGATCTTAGTGAATCTGCCAAGGTGAGAAGTGATTGACTTAGTCTTGAGCATGTGAATGCTCCCGAGTCGCTCCTGTAGAACCATCTTTCGGTTCTGGTTAGAGCTCTGGTAAAGCTTGCACAAGGATGCCCACATCTCAAATGCAAAGTCTTTACCAGTCAAGTGGGGTATAATGTGATCCCTCACTGCATCATATATAGTTCTCTTTTCCTTGTTGTTCCTCTTCCTGAACTCTACCACCGACACGGGAGCAGTAGCAGGAGGAACAACAACGAGAGCCTCAACTATATCCCATAGTTCTAGGTCCTCTAGGACAAAGATAAGCATGGTCTTCCAAGGGGACTAGTTGCTAGCTCCGGCTAGCCTATCCTCTGCTCGCATCTGGGATACTGACATGACTTCCCACTGTATTCACTCTGATGCTGCACTGCAAAAGAACACTGCCTCACTCCTGTCAATACAGGTGTGAAAAGAGGCAGTAGAACTACAACCTCACTCCTAGTAAATAGGTGTGATAAGAGGTTGTGAAAAATCAGTCTCACTCCTAACAAGTAGGTGTGAAAAGAGGCTGAGTAAATGTCCACAAACTGTCCTACAACTATCCACAAAATTTCTGCCAACAAGCTGCTACAAATCACTGTCAAGAGCTGTCCAAAAATCTGCCCACAAGCTGTCTAGAACTGTCCACAAAATGCTGTCCAAAATCAGCAAGATTTAGCCACCAAGGGCTCTGATACCAAGAAGATTTTCTTAGGTCCTAACAGGCTGCCAACTAGGTCTTTCTTTGACCTCAAGTTGGCTCTAAGTTTTTGTTGTCACACAAGTATTTGCTGCTGTTTTATAACAACAAACTGTTCAAGAACTTTACTGCTATTTTAGTTAAGGTTACATAAGCTTTAAGGTGCTCTAGCATGTAGTT
>JASDQU011027791.1:47829-58132 GCA_032191745.1 Picea mariana | reverse complement strand
TCGTCCATTTTGAAGGTTGATGCAAGACAGACATTCCTCGAGGGTAGACTCATTCTCTCTAGGCTGCACTTTTTTTAGTGTCGGAGGAATGGCCTAGGGTGGGGAAGGGTTCAGACAGTTATTCCTCGAGGGCAGACTCATTCTCTCTAGGTTACACTTTGTTTAGTGTCGGAAGAATGGCCCAGGGTGAGGAGTAGTCTAGGCCCAACAATCATGGAAAGTTATTCCTCGAGGTAAGACTCATTCTCTCTATGTTACACTTTGTTTAGTGTCGGAAGAATGGCCCAGGGTGGGTAATAGTCCAAGACAGTCATTTGTTAGGGCAGACTCATTCCCTCCAGGTTACACTTTGTTTAGTGTCGGAGGAATGGCCTAGGGTAAGGAATGGTCCAAACAATGCTTGAGGGCAGACTCATTCTCTCCAGGCTATACTTTGTTTAGTTTCAGAGGAATGGCCCAGGGTGAAAAATGGTCCAGGCTCAGAAATTAGAAACAATCCTTCTTCTTTGGTTGAGAATAATGGGGCAGATAGCCCATTGTTGATATTCTATATTGAGGGCAGAAATTCTTTCAGATCTCATAGACGTGAGTGAAATATTGGCCCAGATGATTATTGTTGATATTCTATATTGAGGGCAGGCATTATTTCAGATCTCACAGACGTGAGGGAAAGATTGGCCCAGATGATCATTGTTGATATTCTATACTGAGGGCAGACACTCTTTCAGATCTCATAGACGTGAGTGAAAGATTGGCCCAGTTGATTCATTTTTTATGATAACATTATTTCTATGCAGATGAAGACTACTGTGGTGGCAGAAATTCTTTCATATCTCACAGACGTGAGTGAAAGATTGGCCTAGATGATACATTTTTTTATCATGACATTGTTTCTATGCAGGATGCTCTCAGATGTTTGTTATGAAGACTATATGACAGTAGATGAGGACTACTGTGGTGAATATGTTTCAGCGTTTGCAGCCATACATCGTTGATCAAGTACTTATGTATTACTTGATGTAGTAGTGAACCACTGGATTGTAGTTATGTACTACTATGAATAGACACAGGTGTGTTCTATCCTTGTGGTAATTGCCTTGAAGACTATCAACATTTTATTGGAGATAATGATCATTCAGATGAATGATGAATAGAGATTTTCCAGACGGAAAATAGTTCAGAGCTTTTACTCCTCTTGTATCACTCCATGGTGAGAATGACTTATCCAGCATCATATCTAATTACTCATATGAATTATGGTTTTGATAATTGATGCAACTGATGGTGATGGTGATGCTCATGATATAGTCATGAAATAGTCCAGATGACTATATTGATGCTACCGAGTAAATTGTATGTTTTGTGCTCAAGACCATTACCTGTAAATACCTCTCTAGCTAGGAGGGAGTATTAATATTATGGTAGATTCGGGAGGTATTTACCCCCATGTGTGAACCTGACGAGAATAGAAGACTCTGGGAAGCAAGAGAAACCCTAATGAGTTGGTTAATAACCCTAGAAGCCTTGTCGACTCAAGAAGATAATTTATATTAGGCTATTATTCTCCAAGAGAAGAAGTCATCCATAATTAATAATAATATACTAACAGATACATATCCAGAAGGAGAAGTCGGCCCCAACAAACTGGCAGGACTACTATAAATACAGGGTGCCAGTTCTCATTTGACAACATCTCAGAATTGTAGTTTCCCAGTTGGTGCGCACTGCAGTTGCAGTTTGGAGTGCAGGTTTGGAGGAGGGTTGCAGGTGCAGCTGCAACAGTAGCTAGTTTTAGTATTGGCTTGGATATCTCTTGGCTAGGGTTTGGAACATCTGATCAATCTTTTGTGATGTGCTATCCTTGGGGATTGATGCGCTACTCTTTTTTTGGCTATCTAGCCTAGGGTTTGGTTCCGGAGGAATTCTCAGTCAAGGTTAAGGTGCTCGGAGGGAGGCTTCAGCCTATGGTTGGGTGACAAAGTTATCATCAATGGTAAAATGAGCACACCATATTCTATATTCTAAAGGTATTGCCCTGGACTCAAAAATACACAAATTCCCGTAATTTCGTGTGACCTTTAGGCTGAGTTTTTCCATGACCTTCAAAGACATCATGTTAGCACATGTCCCTTAATCAAGCATACAATTGTTAAGAAAGTTTTTATTAATCAACAAGTTCATGAATAAATGTGGATTTCCATCGTATTGAACCCTAAAGTGATCTACTTTTAACATGATAGGAGGGTCCATTGGTCCATCTTAACTTTTGAAAAAAAATTCAAACCTTTCTTTTACAGATGGGACTTTGCCGACTTCTCTTAATGGAATGGTCACGTGCATTTTTTCTAGTGAACCTTCAAAGTCAAATTTTAAATCCACGTTTTCAGTCTTGGGAGGATTCTTAGGAATAAGTATGTGTATAGGTGGAGGTCTTGTATATGAAATTGCTGGACCAATAGAGAGAGGTTAGTTCATTCTTTTTTGCCTAGTATATACTTGGAATTCTTACTTCTTCAAATTTTCTCTTGATTCTTGGTCAAGGTTATTTATCACCTCCATCCTATCCTCCCTGGTTGCTTCCTTTATGCCTTCTTGATGTTCTTCAAGTGTGACATTAAGGAAATATTGAGGATTTTCAATGGTATGGTTAACAATGTTTACTTGTTTATGATCACCATGTTGAAAGAACACTCATGCTCCCAATGTGATTCTATGCATTGTAAGCACCAAGGTTTTTCATCTACTACATTTGTAGGGGATAAAGTATTTGGAACCTCTTGATCATTCTTTGGTCTAAAAACTTGGTTCCCCTTCTGAAATTTCCCTTTGTAAGGAACCCTAGGAGCTTGTTGTTGAGTTCTTTCTAGGTTGACAATCCTATTCATCATTAGATCTTAGGTTTTTACCATGACATATACAGTTAGTTGTAACTTTTACAAGCTAGAGTTAATGTATTAGGCAGGTTCAAAATTGTGTACTATCTTAGGTTTAGTATCCATTATGACTCTTGGGGCTGAGAAAGGCTTAACTCTAGATGATGAAAGGTTGTCTTAAATCCTTGTAGCTACTTATTGGGATTCTTGGATTTTTTTAGGGGCTTTATCTTTGAGGAGATAGCCTAACTTTCATGTAAATCCTTTGGTATAAATAAAGAGGAGGAAACTATCAGAAGGATGATGGCTCACTGGGATATTTTGCATCAAATTTTCAAAATTTTCATGGAATTCTCTAACGGTTTCATTCTCTTGTTTTATGAGGTTATTTAGCCTTATCAACAACATGTTGGTTTATTCCTTGACACTCCATCGTTTGAGGAAAAATTCCTCCAACCTATCCATGGTTTTAATACTAGAATCAGGGAGACCATTGTACCAATGTCTAGCGCCATCATGAAGGGTAGCAGAGGAAAATTTTATAGCTAGATCTTGAACATCATCATTGATGGGATGAAGCTGAAAGAAGTCCTAGAAATTACTCATATGATCCTCAACAGTGACTACATCATTACCGGTAAATTTAGGAAACCAATTCTCATACTTAGGGGGCATTTTCCTAGGCTATCGTGGTATACTTGTCATGTCTAATGGTTTGAAGATCTTGGATGACCATATCTTTTGGTTATTATCTTCGTTTGGATTAACAGACTGATTTCCTTTGCTATACATCATGTTTAAAGGAATATTTCCTCCAAATAATGATTTTACTACAGGAGAGTTTCGGGAAGGTTTATTCTAAAGGACTAGGGAGGGTTGGTATACCTCCCTGAGGTTTGTGAAGTCGCCAGATAATTTTCTTGAAACTATCAAAGGGATTAGGGAATCACCCTCGGTGGAGTCATCAGGAAAGCTTTGTAAAGTAAATTCTTTTGAGTAAAGGCTTACCAAAAATTAATGTCTTTGAGGAGAATTGACTCAGTGTTCCCCGAAAACAACGCCAAAATGTTATCGCACAATTTGTACTTTCCCAAAGTCCAAAGKAAAGTGAACAAAAAATTGGCATAACAAGAGGTTGTCCTATCACTGTATCCTAAATAAGACACTTCTTTCTCTTTAGGGGTGAAATCCTAAGGGAAACGTCCCCGGTGACTTGAGGGTTTGAGAAGGCAGAGGTAATAGTATCAATAAAGTTCTTCCCCTTTCACAAGTCACAGTGATAAAAAAGTCCCAAAGGATTTAATAATATGAATCAAATATTTGCTTAAGTGTACCTTCCTAGAACAAGACAATAAGAAAACACTATTTGCAAGCAACAATTGATATTAGTGCCTTGTAAAACCTTGGACTTTCAATAAAAGCAATAAGTTGATATAAAAGATGAAGAAAACAAAAATTTATAACAACAATGTATATATATAATGATAGCTTCACAATTATGCCTTAAACAAGCTTCAATAATGAGCCAAAATGATAACCTAGAATTGGAAATATGCTAGCATTTGTCAGAAGCAAAGAAGGCAATGTAAAATCAACTTTAACACTTTGTTTTAGAAGATTTTACTATTGTAATATATGGCCATATATTATATTTCTAACAACAACAAGAATGTTAGTAATTTAGTCTAATCTAAGGTTAGGAATGGTTAGCAAAGAGCTTGAGGTACATGGTTTGAGGGTTGTCTTCATCAATCAATCAAATGTAAAGTATAAATTGGTGCCTTTAGGGTTAATGGAGTCACTTTTTGTAGCAATGATATTGAGGAAAACAAATGATAATATGTGAAATAAATATGAGGGAGGATGGTTGAGGTGTTGCTAACCCAAGGCTTCAATCATCCAAGCCATAAAAGAAAAATGACCACTAGGAAGTAGGTAACCCTAGGCCCTAGAGATTTTCCTTCTTCTTTAGATCAAGCTTGAGATAAATGAAAGATCAACGAAGCAATGGTTTTAGAGTTCTAAAAAGGTAGGGATCTATCATTTTCTTCAATGGAGGTGTCTTCTAGCAAAATAAAGTAGGTGGATAGTTATTGAGAGAAGGGCAATAACATGTGCTTATTCTCCTAAGGTTTCACACTAGCAATTTCATAATCTTAGTAAATGCAAAGTAAAAGATACTATAACCATTAAAAGAAAGAATAATTGCATATTTTCACTTACATTCACCAAGAATAATGTAGTAACATGCTCTAGTTAAATAATTTCCACCATGAAAATTCCAAAAATCACCAAAAGAATCCTCCTCCTAGAGTTGTGCACCACTTAATTTCAGTCAATAAGCCTTAAAGAGGCCATAAGAAAGGAGGTATAACCTTGTATATATATATTGCAGGACCTATCAATAAGATATCTGCCTACCTGATGCAGGATTCTCCAAGCCTATTACACCATGTAATGCTTTTTAGAGATAGGCTAACTAGCTTAGTAGTTCTACTTCAAGGTTAGGCGACACTATTATGCCATGCGACCGCAGAAGGAGGACAAGAGTGTTAATATTGTGAAGTGGTGGATGAATTTCAGACCTCACACTTGTGTGAGTGAAAGATGATGAAAAAATACACAAGACTTTTCCCTTATTTATACAATTCAGCTGACCTTTAATTACAAATTAGGTCCAAAAAGGCCAATATGGCCAGTTACATCAAAAATCCAGTTTTTTACATAAAATTGACTAATTAAACCCTAAAATGTGTAGAAGAGGTGACTTCATGCCCTTCTAGGGTGACATTGGGCCTCATAAGTGAGATGTTGGCCTCCATGAGCAAAACATTAGGCCTTCCAAGGCCTCCAGATCATGCCACACATGCCACTTGGCACACAATTGCCTACATCATGTCCATATGATGTTCGATGATGTCAAGGGTCACAAGGGTGATGTCATGGGCCTCCCAAGGCCAACATTCAGGGGGAAAGGCAAGACCCCCCTGGGTCTAGGACTGCCAAGTTGTCTCTGGTGGAACATCCTTATTTCTCTCTGGTGCAAGCCTCTGATATGTGTATGCCCCTGACTTGGGTCCCAACATCCATATGGTGGGATATTATCCCTATGGAGGTTCGAGCTAATCATATCCCCATATGTACTTGTTTTTCGGGTGTTGTCCTGTAGTAACAACAAGTATTCCCTCCATGGGCTCATAATTCACAAGGATCATAGCAATGCCAATCACATCTAATAATAAAGTTAACCAAACACATGCATAAAACGCCCCTTTTCCTAGACAAGTGCTCAAAGACGTTATGTTATTCTACAAGCCAGGTTTGGAGAGGGTTTTAGGACTTCCTATTGGGATAATTATCCTTAGGTGTGGGGTTTTTCTAGGTGAATACCAATCTATGTCATGTAAGTGCATGAGATGGTGTGGGGGATGTTTGGGAAAGGGGTGCAGTGATGACAGAGAAATGTAGGTCTTATCTGTGGGTGCCTCTAAAGAGGGTGAGTTGCACCTTTTGATGGATGCAATTATTTCCTAGCCCATTCAATGCATTTTTACTTTTTATCTTATTTATTTTTCTTTCAAGAGAATATCTAGGGGAAACTTCCTTGGTGTGGTGACCAGTGTTGACAACATTACCCACAATCATTTCACGGAGATGAAAAGGTTGGCTTGTGATGAGACCCCATTTCTCTTGGATATGCTATCAAGAGACACTATCCTAGCATGGTGACCAGATGAATAGTAGTTTCATACCACTACATGACCATGGACATAATAGGTTGGATCTTGATGAGACCCCCTATCAACCAACTAGGCCTTGAGTTTTATCTTTTTTATGGGTCCCCTCGTTTCTTGMTGAGAAGCCTTTTATTACTTTCTTGGGAATCCTTGGGTGAAGCATCTRAGGGTTTGATCGTTGAATTTTAACTTTTTCCAGCTACTTTTACCCTCTGGGCCTTTAGCCCCTTCTTCCCACAAGGTAAGATAAAACCCTTACTATCTTGGMAAACCCAATGCCCAAACCAATGTAGGGGATATATGAGAGGRAAGATGATGAAAAGTGATAAGTATGGAAGGAATGGATGATGACCTTTCTTAAACCSACCCAGTGGAAACTCACTCCTAAGGGAACCAACTTGCTAGGGATTTTTGKCATCCCCCCTAGGTATGGGAAAGTCAAAAGGCATAAGTTCCAAGAACACATCATGAAGTAAAACATAATTAAATGCACATATTCAAATCCTTTGAGAATTAGAGTGACACATACCATGATACTTGGACTCATTACCTCATGTAGCAAGACCCACTTCTACTTTAGAACTAGGCCAATGGGATGGATGTTGTTGTTGCTGACATAATGGATACGCTGAAGAAGAAGGATGGACCCTCCAAGGCCATGCTCAAGTCAATATGGCTCTCGATACTCCATGTCGAGGACCTTTGGGCCTCGAGACATAACATCCTTAGTTATCCCTAGGATAGGGGATAAAATGTATGACTAAGGGAGTGGCGAAATCCATTATATAATTGGTGACATTAGTAGGCTCTGCTCACACTAGAGTTAAGCACGAGGTCACATGAATTTGGTTGAGGGAATATTCCCCCAATACCTTATTAGCGTCAGATATATTTTTGGGGATCTATTTGTATATCGGGATCTTGATAGTACCTTTACCTTTGTGAGAGGCAGTGCTTTCAAGGTTTTGGGCTTTGTTACCCTAACCATACGGTGGACCTGACTTATGGTTGTTCACTTGCACATCGATTATATCGTGGTTTCTTATTTGATTAACATAGGTACCACATAGGTTACTTGCAGTGGTTATTCTGCAGGTACCTTGGGTCAGATAAGGGTCATACAACACATAGAATTTATGGAGTATTACCTCTCCAGGGGGATCTAACTGACTGGTTGTTAATCCTATGAGGACCCTTATAACTTATTTCGATACCTATGATATTTTGGAGGGAGTCTCGAGCCCCTCATGGAGAGGCATACCTACTTTAGGGAGGGATGCTTCTTTTAGGCACTTTATCCTATTTGTGTGCATATTGGCCTTTTGTTTATTTTGGTGTTCTCTTTGATCATTAATTGACCTTAGGATTTTGTATTGCGCCATGAGTTTTCATTATTATGGATAGTGGAGTCCCTTTGACTCCCCCATTTAGCACTACCTCCCCCATGGCATTCACTCATTTCACAGGGATGAATCCATCCATGTTTCATAATGGTATACAACATCATTATACTAAGTCAATAACTTGGGTCTATAATCATATTCCTCTTGATATGCCAAACATGCCTTCAACATTTCCATCCTCTCCCTCACCTACTTATATGAATCCTAGTTTTTGATCCAGGGGCATGATGACTCCTTTTTCTACAACTCCGTTTGATGGGAGTCATATCCCTCAACCAACCCTCATAGTGGCAAGTTGGAATCTGCCTTCTTATGGATCCAATCCTAGCTTCACCTTTCCAGGAGAAAGTGCTCAAATGGGTGGTTATTCTACTTATTATACCCCATCCATATATCCTTCATCTGCTATGCCAGTTCCTACAAACAATTTTCCCATGGAGAACCTCCATCTATCCTCTAGTATTTCATATGGAGGGTGTTAGTTTTATAGTACGGGATACTCCCTTCATAGAATCCMTTTGTCTAGGGGAAACATATATCCTCACCTGAGTAACCCTTGTCACGATGAATTTMTATTCGCAAACATTTGCTTCGGTGATGATGCCTTTACAAACCTCTATGAATCAAGTTGGAGGAGGATACTACYCTTCTGGACAGGGCCATAGTGTATACCAAAACCCTTCCTGGTCTGTAATTTCTAAAAACCAGTCTTTCCTGGGACCTTGGTCTCAAATGCCACAACCAACCATTGTCGCCATTCTAGTCACTACAAGTCATACTGGAATTATATAACAAACCTTTTCCAGACATGTTGGATATTGGTCGATAACCTCTGCAAGAAATGTTGAAGACTGACAACCAGTTGCTGTAAGTCATGCTGGGAGCACATCTCTAGTCACCATGAGTCATACTGAAACCACATCATCAACCACGGTCAGCCAGGTTGGAGAATCATCGCCAACCTTTGTACACCATGTTGGGGATGAAACAATAGCCTCTACCAGTAACGTTGAGAGCATGCCACCAACCATTGTGAGTGACGTTGGGGGAATTCATGCGATTTAGAAGCCTCGACGTACAACATGTAAGCCAAAGTTCCTTTGTAGGATTTGCAAAGGAGGTCATTTAACTCGCGTGTTCCCTACTATTGTTGTAGTAGAAGAAACATAGTCCTTGTTTGATAACCCTTTGAGTTTGGATTCGTCTTTGGTTTCCCAACATTCTATTTCTTCTTTTATTGACACAAAGTTCATGTCGATGCAATCTTTGCCCAACAACACTCATGTTTTGAGGAGTGAGGCTTCTTTTGACAATGTCATTGACATTTCTGGCCCTGTTACTTTTGAACAAGAGAGCATTCTAATCTCCCCAAGTACGCTTCCTCCAATTCTTAGAGAGGTTTCCTTTTACTGGGAAGGTCTGGTAGGGTATCAAATTCCTTCTTCTATGCCCTTTCAAATAAGAGGCATTCTCCAATATATCATTGAGAAGGTAACCTATGCGAGTATTTTGTCCCCATCTGCTTGGAAAGCTCTGGATTTTCCTAATATTATGTCTATTGTTCATAAGTTGTTGACCTTTCATGTAAGTCCTATGCAGGAGCCCTGGCCTCCCCCGTGACATGCCACTTAGAAAACTCCCAACGAGTCTAGTTTAAGCTCTTTTCCGACTCTCTCAAAAAGAGAAAATATTGTCAAGTGAACTTGTCTCTTTCACACTCATAAATTGGATTTGAAAGGACATCTATTTGGTGTATGTTTACTCCTTTTTTCAAACCAAGTAGACTAAATTGACGAGAAAAGGACATTTTTTGGGTTTACGTTTTGATTTCATCTCATTCTCTTACTTGCAGTATTGAGCCTATTTTCGGTTCTCACTTTTGCATTATAAGCCTATCGCCTCAACAATTTGCATCATCAACCAAGCATAGCCTTGTTTATATCCTTTGTAGCTTGACACCCTATACCCCAAGAGGAAACATTCCCCCGAGTGTGCATATCCTACATGAATCTCTTTGCATTGAGCATAGGTATGTTCCACTGTTGGAACTAGTTTCTTACTAGCAAAAATCATTTCCTCCTTTGTATCATAGAATTCATTTGACTATGAAAAAACAAAAAAAGATGGGTATGAAAAAAATATTATCTTATGTTGGCAGCAGTCGTGTCACCTTTGAACAGAGCACAAAATTTTGAGTCCACTTGTCATCAAAATTTTGGGTTTATCATGACCTTAGGAATATAAGCTCGTTACTTATAGTTTACTCCTCTGATTGGTTACTCTTCTAGTC
>JASDQU011027790.1:2595-31521 GCA_032191745.1 Picea mariana | reverse complement strand
CGGACCTCCGAAGGTCAATCCCGTAGTATACAGAGTCGTAATGCCCGTCAAAATCGATATAATGGAAAACGAAACAGCAAAATTTGACAGTACTCTGCACAAAGAAATCCAAACCGCATTCCTTAATTCCAAAACGCACCAGCAATTTTATAATTTTCTGAGAGAAATTAGTAGACCTTTCAAGATTTTGTGGTTAAAACCTTAGCGAAGAGTATCATGTGAAAATTTGAGAGAGAAATAAAGCTTCAAAGTTTTTTGGGATAAATCCTGAGCCATAAGAGCTTTTACAATTCAAAAAAACTTTAAATTTTTTTGGAATGAAGCTTTGGCTCCAAGAGATAGTATGCTAAAATTTATGAGAGAAATAAGTATCTGTTTTGGAAATAAAGCATTAGCTTCGAAGAGTCTTTTGTTAAAAATTATTGCTATTAAAGAGCTTAAGAAGTGAAGTAACAGTACGAGAGATCGCGATTAAGCTCTTGTTTGTAGCCGAGCTGATGCAGGCGTGCAGGTCCGGAGTCAACCCCATTATCAAGCCAAGCCCCTTTGGTATCGTTGGGAGAATCCATGGAAAGAGACGAAGATGCGCAGCTCCTTTCCGGGTTAGACTGTTGTAAATCAGCCCAGTTTTAAAAGCAACGGGCCTGGAAATCCATAAGCGTGATCAAAAGCATTTCAGGTAAATAAATTCCTCCATCATATTACTTAATGCCAATACAAGATTTTGCAGCAGATATTGTTCTGCCTCACCCTCAACCCAGGCCTCTTTTGTTTATTTCTTGCCCTCCTTGTTTTGGGTGGTGGCAACGGGAGGTATTGCGCTTCTGCTGAAGTGATTCATTCAGTCCAAATGTGACGTTTGCTTTGTTGGTGTCGGGATGCCGCAAGTTCTGATCACTGAAATGGTAATATGAAGTTGTGGCACAGAACTTGTCATATAAATTGTCATATGAACTTGTTATAATGAGAAGATTTACAAATCCATTTACACTGAAATTACAAAATTTCATTGTCAAAATAGCAAATTCCATCAAATACCCTGTGCAAAAGAAAAATTATTACAAGAATAGACTGCCTGAAAGTAAAGATTGCTATGAGAATAGACTGCTCACTAACCAGTGCCAAAGACTTGAAGGACTTGAAGTCAAGAAGAATCTAAGGTTATCAGTAATGTAAGGTGGAATCTTCTCTTTGTGTAACGTGAACGCAGATTCGTTCCAACTTGCGGGGATTCCATTGAATCCGGACGACCATTGAAATCAGCGAACAAAACTGTAGGTACTTTGGAAATTGGGGATAGTGCATGATCTCTATCCACTTCATTTGGGGTGTTGGCTAAACGTTACACTTTTTGGGTTTTATTTCGCCGGAAAAAGTAAATTTGGATAAAATTGTTATTTTTTGTTGTTTAAATTGCATTTCTGAATGTATAAATGGATTCAGTGTGTTGAGAAATCCTTGGGACACTAGAATTATACAAGCTTAGCCACTCAAATCTGCAGATCCAACCATTCATCACCGGATTTCGAGCAAACGGAAAAAGTTACAAGAAAACATCCAAAAAGTAGAACGTTTAGACTACTGCTTTGAGAAATGGACTTTTTTACCATCATCGCCTACTTGGTATAAAAAATATAAAGATTACCCATAAGGTATATACCAGTTTGGTATGTGTGAGGTTTAATCCCATCAAATCACAGGTTCAAATCTCATGAAAAGAGATTAAGAATGAGAGTGGAGAATTAAACTGTCCTATTAAACAGAATGGTACAAAACACAGTAACTTAATTGAAATTTGTTTTAGCTTTATTTGATCTAACCAGGATCTGGTCAAGTTATAAATTAATTCAGACACTCTAAAAACAGTGAAAGCAAAATGATTGTGTTTCCTACTAGAAATGCAAAGAGATAAAAAAATCTCCACAGCAATTGGGATTTGTAAAAGATTGTTTTCTGATAGACATTTTAGGGAATGCAGTGCGCATAATTTAAAATATATATAAATTGGATTATGTGTTGTTGTAATGGTGAAATTTGTTTGTTAAGATTGTATATTTGAATTCTAGGTTTGTAATATTTAGAGTTATTAATTTATTTTTGCATTTTCTGAATTAGATATGATTTTTGAAAAATGTGTTATTTTATAGATAGTTATTCAATTTTCAAAAATTTGATTTTTATTATATTTATGTAAATAGATAAAATTACTTAAATAAAATAGGAAAATTATTAAAACAATTTAAAAATGTGATATTCTAAAAAAAATAAAGATAACCTAGCATGCATCAAAATTGTTAGAACAATAACATCTATTTTTCATTATAATTAAAATTTAATATTAAAAAAAAGGAAAAAAAATGTGAACTTAAAATTGTGTTAACACATCTAAATAGAAGGAAAAGCAACATCTAAATTGTGTTAACACATCTAAGATCTCCACTCACAACACAAGTGAGTGTCAGGCCAAACAATCACTGGTGGTCGAGATGAGGGCTTTTGAATCAGATGCATGCTCCGACACTGAATTAGAACCCGAGAAGGGGAATGACAGAGAGAAGCAGCTTATCGATGTGGAGCCCAACGCCATCGTTGCCACCACGAAGATCCAAAAATAAGAACCAGAAGATCCATAGGAGGAGGAGCATCTCTTCCACTCCCAGATGTGGGTAAAGGGTTCCCCGCTACAGTTCATTGTCGACAGTGGGAGCCAAAAGAACCTCATTTCAACAGAGCTCATGAAGCGGTTGGGCTTGCTGACCACAACACACCCACAGCCATACACCATCGGGTGGCTTCACCAAGGACAGGATCTCTGTGTCAGCCAATAGTGTTGCCTTCCCTACAACATCAATCCCTTCACCAATGAGATATTATGTGACATTGCTTCTCTTGATGTTCGTGATGTATTATTAGGCCAACCATACTTGTGGAAGTGACATGATGTGTATGAGTCACGGCCTCACACTGTTATTGTTACCTTGGGAAATAAGTTGTACAGGATACCAGAGGTACCACCGCCTGTCGTTATCTCTTTGGTTACTGCAAAACAATGTAGTAAGCTCATTTCCAAAACCGGGAAATTTATTTTCCTGATGATCTGCCCTCAGGGAAAGAAGAATACTGCGGCCACGACCTCTCCTCCGCATGACAACAACAAATGGACAAGGTCATGGAGGAGTACCGGGACATCTTCACCTCACCCGCAGGGGTTCCTTTGCACTGTCAGGTCAAGCACCCCATCGATCTGACCCTGGGTGCGACACTGCCCAATGGACCGATCTATCAACACTATGTTCTGGAGAACAATGAAATCAAGACGTAGATTCATGAGCAGTTGCATAAAGGTCACATCTAGCCAAGTTCATTGCCATGTGGGAGCTTGATCGTGTTGGTGCAGAAGAAGGATGAGACTTGGAGACTTTATATTGACTATCGGGCACTGAACAAGATCATTGTCCAGAATAGGTACCTGATCCCATAAATTGATGACCTTCTGGACCAACTCAAAGGGGAAAAATATTTCAGCAAGATCGACTTGAAGTTCGGGTATCACTAGGTACCAATCGAATCGTCCGATGTGTGGAAGACTGCCTTCAAAGCCAAGGAGGGCCTTTTCGAATGGCTGGTCATGCCTTTCGGGTTGACGAATTATCCCACAACCTTCATGAGGTTGATGGATGACATCTTGTAGCCATTCACCAACTAATTTGTAGTAGTGTACTTGGATGACATATTGATCTTCAACCAGACTTGGGAAGAGCACCTCCACCACATCCGACAGGTCCTCCAAACACTGCGGAAACACAAGTTGTGTGCCAATTTGGAGAAGTGCACTTTTGGCATGACTTGGGTTCAGTATCTGGGATACATGAGTGTGGGGTGCATGTGGATCCAACCAAGATCCAATTCATCTGGGATTGGCCAGCCCCGACCACTCTAACAGAGCTTTGCATCTTTCTGGGCCTTGTTAATTTGTACCACAGGTTCGTGTTGAGATTCTCTCATATCACTTGGCCCTTGAGTCAATTCACCAAGGGAGGAGTGAAAGAAAAATTCTTTTGGTCAGAATGTCAACAGAAGGCATTCGTAGAATTGAAACATCACCTCTGTTGTGCCCCAGTGCTCACATTACCAGACTTGCAACAACCATTTGAGATCAAGACAAATGCCTTTGACTATGCTATTGGGGCATTTCTTACTCAACAGGGGCATCCAGTGGCATATCACAGTGCGACAATGTCTGACACAGTCCGAAAGTATACCACCTATGAAAAAGAAATGTATTCCATTGTGTAGGCTTGCCAACAATGGAAGCATTACATTTTGGGGAAGGAAACGATCATCCACACAGACCACCGACCCCTGTAGTTCATACAGACACAAGGGAAGTTGCAGAACAATCGCCATCAAAAGTAGTCCACATATCTGCAACATTTTCATTTGAACATCAAGTACAAGAAGGTCAGCACCAATAATGTTGCAGACTGCCTCAGCCGACCACCGATTGTGGAGATAACCACCGTGCTCAACTCTTGTGGGTGTAAGTTTTAAACCTGTGAAGTAAAGCAATGCATATAGATTCTTAAGAAAAACATAAATTAATCAATGGCTCATACACATAGTACACAGAGATTTATACCAGAAATCCTCAACTAGGGAAAACCTTTCTTATTTTCATTATCTTGAATTTCACCATTCACCATACAATATATACAATGTTTTTAGGTATTTTGTAGATACCAAAACCCTAATCCCTTAATCCGAGATTAATTTAGAAAACCGCTAAAAATAGCAAAAACCGCCCAAAACAAATTTCGGGGCACTGCCCTGAACATTGCACGTAACCAAGGGGGGCCATACCTGGCCCCCCCTAGGAAGCGCCTGGTGCACACGACACAAAGAGCGCTACTAGAGGTATCGTTAGACACAGTTGTCGAACCTGATGCACCCACACACACACATGCAAAGAATATAACATATACCCAACAGTGGGCATGAGACTTCTAATTGGCCGCTTCTCTACAAGAGTGATCCAGATTTCGACCACACATACAAGATGCTCTTGGAGGGTAACCGAGTTCCAAATTTTCACCTCCAGGATGCTCTACTATGTCACCTCGGACACCTTTGTGTTCCTTCAAGTGAGCATGCCAAGATAATTTGGAAAGCGCACTATAGTTGGGTCACTGGGAATTTAGGGGTCAAGAAAATAGTGTCAGTACTGCAGAAGTATTTCTATTGGCCAAACCTTCGACAGGATGTCGTGAAGTACATTAGATTATGTATTGCATGCGTCATTGCCAAACTGACCATCAAAAAGCAAGGCCTCTATACTTCATTGCCTAACCCTAGTTGACCTTGGGAGTCCATCTCCATGGATTACATGTCAGGTCTTCCTTCTACTAAGCATGGCAACGACTGTGTTTTCGTGGTCATCGACAGATTCTCGAAGATGGCCATTATGGCAGCCTACAAGAAGAACATCACAGCAGAAGCCACTGCTAAACTCTTCTTTCAATGAGTGTGGGTACACTTTGGGATCCTCCATTATATCATCTTTGATAGGGACAATAGGTTCCTCAGTACATTTTGGTCTAGCCTCTGGTCAATGCTAGACACCAAGCTCACCAAGTCCACAACTTGTTGATTAAGGTTGGTTGTCATTGATGTCAACCCTTGAAGAAAGCCCGGTAGCACAAAGGTTTGGGTAATGGACCCAAGTTTGTTTTATGTAAATATGACTCGTTATTTTCTTGTCGTGGTTGATAATAAGTAGAAATGGATGAACTCCAAAGTGGTCCCCTTATGGTGAAATCCCTCACGGGAAGATGCTTAACAGATTGAGTTATCCTAGAAGTATGGTTAGAGAACCTATGATTATTTGTGGAATAATGAGATGAAGGTCGGTGAATTTTTCAGTGAAACTATCCTATATGGATAGTGCTTGTCATGCCATTTCTGGTGGTATGTAGAACATCACATAACTCCTCACGGTTAGAGAGTTATGGCCATGAGAAGTTGGAGAACCCAGGTTTGGGTAATGGACCCAAGTTTGTTGGATGGATAATGGTATGAGTTTTGATATATTTGTAGGTAATACTATTCTATATGGATAGTACATGTCATTCCATTTCCGTTGGTATGTGGAACGTCACATAACTCCTCACGGTTTGAGAGTTATGGCCTTATGAAGTTGGAGGACCCTCATATGTCATCTACAAGCCCCAAAAGGTCAAAGTAGTCAAAGTGGTTTAAGATATTTTAGAAGGTAAATAATAAAGTGAAGTGATGAGTGTACTATAATTTAAATTGAATAAAAAATAAATTATTTAAATAATAAATTTAATGGATAAATTAGAAGTGGGTTAACCCAAAAATACGGAAAGTGGACAAAGTGACCTAGAAGATGTTTTTAAGGAAGCCACTTGGAGAGTATAAATAAGAGGCAAGGTTCTCTCATTTTAGATCACACTTGAACACATTGAATATATATAGGTGTCTGAAGTAACCAAAGGATATCTAAGCTGAATTTCAGAGGGAAGGTGAAGAAAAGAAGGCCAAAATTCAAGGGAGGATAAATTCTTTTGATGATGCTTTCTAAGGTATGTTATTTACAGGTCATCTCACCATTTTTGCAATAAATTTTTTTCTAAAATGATTCAGACCATGAAATTGATATTCCATTGATGAAACATATCCAAGTATCTGTGGTAAAAAATTCAGCTTATGGGTCGTTGTATTTTTGGAGTTACATTCCGTGGAAAATAGGGTTTGTGGCTAGTTCTGAAACTAGTCTAAAACATGTGTTTCGGGTAAAAATGTCATAACTTCTTCATAACCGATCCAAATTCAGTAAGACCAAATGTGTTGGTTATAGTACAATCTTTAGTATTTTTTGTAACATTTTCAGATCCATTAAACAAATATTCCGTGCGGGGCACACTCTACAAGGTCGCTCTCTAGAATAAGACAGAATTCAGTAAGGTATGTCATTTTTGCTATAACTCCTTTTCTTAGAGGTTCCAAGTAGTGACACCTAGAGGAATTGCATAAAACACACTGACGAACATTATGTATCATTTTTATATCTTTATTCATTACATGTACATGGTTATGATCATTTCAAGTTAGGGTTGTTGACTAATCCAAAACTAGTCATGTGAAACTAAAGAAAAGTTTGATGAAAATGTTAGTCTGTTGTTGGTAAAGTTAAGGAAGGTTTGTAGGTATGTGATCATATAAATCAGGTCTATTATAGAGTTACAAATCATATTTGGATGATGAAATTGATGAGAGCTTTTGGTTGAGATGCAAGTTGGGTACATGGTTGAGAAAAGTAGTTGATGAGTTGGCACATACATGAGGTGTATAGTTGATGATGTTGGTACATATTGATGAGTCATAGTTGATGAGTAGTTGAAACATGATTGGTACATAATTGGTACATGGTTGGTTGCACTTGTTTATGGTACATGTTGATTACATGTTGTTTAGTACATGTTGGTGCATGGTTGATGCACTTGTTTATGATACAGGTTGATTACAGGTCGAGGTACAGGTTGATGCATGGTTCAGGTTTATTGGTACAAATTTACAGCAGTATATCTCACAGTGATAGTGTGACAGTGGTTCCATCATTCTACTTCTACTTCAGGGCAGTTGGACGGGGCAAGGACATGTGGTCGTAGCCACCTTCCGATTGTAGCCGGAGAACATAGGGGGTTGTAGCTTCCTTCTGGTTGTAGCTAGAGAATTGGAGAGTTTGAGCTTCCCTTAGGTTGTAGCCTGAGAAACTAGGGGGTTGGAGCCTCCTTCCAGTTGCAGCTGGGAAACAAAGGAAGTTGGTGCTTCCAATGAAAGTAATTCTTCAAGACATATAAGAAAAAGAATTCCGTGGTTTTCTTCCGCTTTAGGTTTCCATGTAAAACACTGGTGTACTGTGTATGTGTATGATTGTTCATTTTCCCATTGCTCATTATTGGATGATAATTCTACATTGATATAACACTTGGATTATTTGGTTTAAAAAGGATTATAGTTTCTCTATTATTGATTCACCCCCTCTCTCAGTAATCCAACGATTGGTATCAGAGAAGGTTCCTTCAGAAATCAATTCGAACAACTAAAGATGAAGGAAGATGAGAATATTGCAGCCTACTTATTACGAGTCGATGAAATAGTGAATGCAATCATAGGATTGGGAGAAGAAATCGAAGAATCTGTAATTGTTCAAAAGGTACTAAGATCTTTTCCTATGAGGTTTGACCATAATATATCAACACTAGAAGAAAAATCAGATCTAAACTCAACAAGCATCGACGAACTGCATGGAATCTTCACAGCATATGAAATGAGAACTGAACAAGAGAATCCAGACGTAAAATAAGCAGCTTTCAAAGCATCCAAAAGATCAAAGCAAAATGAAAAGCAACAAGAAGAATATAGCAGCAACAATGATGTCTCAGAAGATGACGAAGAAGTGGCCAACTTCGTCAAAAGACTGAACAAGGGAACTGACAGTAGGTATAGAGGTAAGCTTCCTTTAATTTGTTTTAATTGTGATGGTATAGATCATTTTGCTAACAAATGTCCTCATAATAAAAAGAGAAATGATGAAGGTTACTCAAAAGACAAACAAACATATAAAGGCAAAAGAACTATAAAGAAAGTTTTCAAGAAAAGATTATGCACCAAAGAAGACATCTCATCATCAGATGAAGATGAAGTCAGTGACAGTGAGACATGAAGAGTTCTATTCATGGCAGTAGAAGACTCTTATAAAGAAGACTCTGAAGAAGAATATGAAGAAGCCGAAGAAGAATATGAAGAAGTCGAAGAAGAAATTTAAGAGGCAGAAGTTGACTATCGAGAAGAATTGATGTGTGTCATAGAAGCTATCAGAAGAGAAAAGAAGAAAAACAAGAAACTACAAGCGAAATTAGACAAGAAAGAAGACACTCAAGAACTAGAACAAATGATCACAAATTTGAAGGTTCAAATAGAAGAAGATAAAAGAATTGAAGAAGCATTCAAAGAACAACTAGAAGAAAAGGACACGATCATTGGAAATTTGTAAGCAAAGATTGTCACATCAAGAAATGATATTCAAAAGAAAAATATGCAGAATAACTCAAAAGTTTTGGATGACATTATCAGCAGTAAAAAATATCATCTTGACAAGTCCGGACTTGGATACAATCAAACAAAAAAGGGATCAAACTCCAAAACAACAGAGCTTGAAACATATCAACAAAGCTATGTAGAAACAATCAAAGGGGATAGGAAGATATACAAGGAAGATTACAGGGACACTCCTCCACCGAGAAGATTCAGATTTTAGAATCAACAACAGACAGATAGGCCTCAAGAAGAATAAGGATTCATAAGAGCACCTCCTTTCAGAAGATCTTCAACTCCTAGGTATCAAACTATATTTTTTGGTTTATGTTATGCATGTAATAATTTTGGACATAAAGATGTGAATTGCAGAGCTAACAACAGGAACATGAACAACTTTTAAAGTCATACAAAAAAGGGTTATCCAAGAAGGCCTAGTGAAACACAAAGAAGAAGTTACAACAAGTTTGAATCTTTGAGCACTGAAGTGGAATGTTAAAAATGTAACAACTTTGGACACATGGTCAAATATTGCAGAATGACGGTCCCTCCTAGAGAACCACAACAGAATAACAACAGTCACAGACATGAACCTCAGAAAATGACATGGATAAGAAAGAAGAATCAGTATAGCAATGAAGAATGCACACTCGCTCTACAAGTTGAGAAGAAGAAACGTGGTCGGTATGTTGATAGTGGCTGTTCAAAACACATGACATGTGATAGAGACATGTTTCTTACATTAAGGAAGGAAAGAGATGGATCAGTCTCCTTCGGAAATGATTATTCAACTAAAATCATTGGAAAATACACAGTTAGAATTGGGAACAAGAATACAAAGGCAAAAAATGTTCTACTAGTATAAGATATGAAACGTAATCTTCTAAGTGTGAGTCAAATGTGTGGCCAAGGTCATAAAGTTACTTTCGATTCACAAAAGTGCGAGATAATAAAAGAAGGTTCAGGAAAATTGATTGCTACAACTGCAAGAAAACTTAAAGCAACATATATGTGTTAAATGAAATTGGAAATGAAAAGTGTTGTCAAGGAAAGGAAGATAAAAGTTGGTTATGGCACAGAAGAATGGGTCACATACATTTTGATAACCTTGTGAAAGTCATCAAAAGAGAAGCAGTCAGAGAAATACCCCAGATCACGAAACCAACCAACACTTTATGCAAGCATTGCCAACAAGGAAAGGAAACAAAGACTAAGTTCAAATCAAAGGAATATTCAACGACAAGACCACTGGAAATTGTGCACATTGATCTAGTTGGACCAACTACAACAAAGGGTTTAAAAGGTGAGAAATACTTTATGTTATTAGTTGATGATTATACAAGAATGACTGCAGTTTGATTTCTCAAGAATAAGTCAGAAGCTTTTGAAAACTTTAAGATCTACAAGGAAATGGTTGAAAATGAAATGGATTCAAAAATCAAATGCTTGAGATTTGATAATGGAGGAGAGTTCACTTCAAAGGAATTTATGGACTACTGCAACAGTCATGGAATAAAAAGACAATTCTTCGTTGCTAGGACACCTCAACAGAATGGAGTTGTTAAAAGAGCTAACAAGACAACACATGAAATGTCTCGAACAATGCTAATGGATTCCAAATTGATAGATATATTTTGGACACAGGCAGTGCATACAACAGTTCACATTCAAAACAGAGTAATGCTCAGAAACAACACTAATAAAACTCCCTACGATCTATGGAAAGGAAGACTAGAAAATGTGAAACACTTCAGAGTTTTTAGAAGCAAATGCTACATCAAAAGAGAAGATGGCAGAATGGAAAATTTTGACTCTCATGTGGAAAAATGAGTACTTGTTGGTTACTTAAGTACAAAGAAAACATACAAGTGTTACAATATGAGATTGAACAAAGTTGTGGAAAGCATCAACGTAACAATTAATGAAACAGGCAGACCAGAATTAAAGGAAGAAGAAAATGAATCAATGTAACAACCTTTCGAAAAGGAAGCAAAAGATCAAAAAGAAGTATAAGAGGAAGATGAAGAGAATCCGACAAAAGCAGAAGAGAAAGTTCAACAAGTTTCTCTAAAGACACCTAGCAGACGAGTATAGAAGAATCATCCTTTAGATCAGATTATCGGAAACAAAGATGCAGGAGTTGAGACTAGAAGAAGAATCTATTCACCAGAACAAACACACCTAGCACTCTTATCTACAATTGAACCAAACTATTTTGAAGAAGTCCGCAAGGATGAATTTTGGAATAAGGTCGTGGATGAAAAATTGGATCAAATAGAGAAAAATGACACTTGGGAATTGGTTTCAAGACCAAAGAATAAGAATGTGATCGACACAAAATGGGGTTTCAAGAATAAATTGAATGAAGATGGACATTTTACAATGAACAAAGCTAGATTGGTATGTAAATGATATGCACAGATTGAAGGAATCGACTTTGAAGAGACATTTTCCCCAGTTGCCAGAATGGAAGCAATCTGTTTTCTTTCAGCTTATGCATGCTCCAAAAATATTAAAGTGTATCAGAGGGATGTAAAATCAGCTTTTTTGAATGGGGAACTTGAAGAGGAAGTCTACATTGAACAACCAGAAAGATTTTAGTTGTCAGAGAATGCAGACTATGTGTGAAAATTAAAGAACACCTTGTATGGTCTAAAACAAACTCTTAGAGCATGGTACTCTAGACTGGATAAATATTTACAACAGGCATGGTTCAGAAAATGAAGTGAGGACAACAATCTCTACATCAAGGTAAGTCAAGGTAATGTTTTATTAATCAAAGTTTATGTTCATGATATTATTTTTGGTAGTGATGATGACAGGTTAAGCCAGAAATTTGCAAAGGATATGCAGAATGAATTTGAAATGTCATTACTTGGAGAACTATCCTTCTTTCTGGGACTTCAGATACATCTAAGCAACAGAGGAATTTTTATTTTCAAAACCACGTATATCAGAGAAATGTTAAAGAGGTTTGGAATGGAAGATTGCAAACCAATTATCACTCCCATGTAATCCAGTTGCAAGTTAAACAAAGATGACGATTCAAAGTCTACATATCAGAGGCAATACAGGTCAATGATTGGCAGCCTACTTTTTTTATGGCATCTAGACCAGATGTAATGCAGGTAGTTGGACAGGTGGCATGATTTCAAGTAGCACCAAAGGAATCACATGTATTAGAAGTGAAGAGAATTTTCAAATATCTCAAAGGAACAAAAGATTTTGGATTATGGTATCCAAAAGGAAATGATCTATCTCTTATTGCCTACAAATATGCAGATTGGACAGGTTGTATTGATGACCAACGAAGCACCAGTGGAGCAGCGTTCTACTTGGTTGAGTGTTTAGTATCATGGATAAGCAAGAAGTAATCATCGGTATCTCTATCTACAGTCGAGGCAGAGTATATTGTAGCAACAACATGTTGTACACATGTTCTTTGGATGAAACAAACTTTGATAGATATACAATTGAGTATGATGAGCCCATTGCAATCTATTGTGATAATAAGCGCCATCAGTATCTCAAAGAACCCGCTGATGCACTCCAAGACAAAGCACATTCCAATCAAGTATCACTTTCTATGGGAACAAGTTGCAGAAAAGAACATCAGAGTTGAGTATGTGGGCACAAAAGAACAAGTGGCATACATCTTTACAAAACCACATCCATGAGAAGCCTTTGAGTATCTTCGTCAGAGACTCGGAGCTATTTCTACTCCAAAATGAATGTTTTTTAATTCTTATATTATATGTCTTAGATGTACACAAGGAAGCACCGTAAAGAGGACAATTCAGTCAGGGGGAGCAAGCCCGTATGGATATATACCTTTTCCATTGATGACAAAGGGGGAGAGATTCATCAGATGCAGAGGACAGAGATATGGTTCCAGGGGGAGCAATGGTCACAGAGATGCAGAGGACATAGGTATGTTTCCAGGGGGAGCATGAGTGATATGAATTCAGTGTTGCATGACATAATTTCAGTTTTGCATTAGAGTGTTGACATCAATGCCAAAGAAGGAGATTGTTGATTAAGGTTGGTTGTCATTGATGTCAACCCTTGAAGAAAGCCCGGTAGCACAAAGGTTTGGGCAATGGACCCAAGTTTGTTTGATGTAAAGATGACTCATTATTGTCTTGTCATGGTTGATAATAAGTAGAAATGGATGAACTCCAAATTGGTCCCTTTATGGTGAAAGCCCTCACGGGAAGAGGCTTTGTAGATTGAGTTATCCTAGAAGTATGGTTAGAGAACCCATGCTTATTTGTGGAATAATGGTATTAAGGTCAGTGAATTTTCCAGTGAAACTATCCTATATGTATAGTGTTTTTCATTCCATTTCTGTTGGTATGTGGAACGTCACATAACTCCTCACGGTTAGAGAGTTATGGCCATGAGAAGTTGGAGAACCCAGGTTTGGGTAATGGACCCAAGTTTGTTTGATGGATAATGGTATGATTTTTAATATATTTTTAGGTAATACTATTCTATATGGATAGTACATGTCATTCCATTTATGGTGGTATGTGGAATGTCACATAACTCCTCACGGTTTGAGAGTTATGACCTTATGAAGTTGGAGGACCCGCATATGTCATCTAGAAGCCCCAAAAGGTCAAATTAGTCAAAGTGGTTTAAGAGATTTTAGAAGGTAAATAATAAATTGAAGTGATGAATGTACTATAATTCAAATTGAATACAAAATAAATTATTTAAATAATAAATTTAATGGAGAAATTAGAAGTGGGTTAACCCTAAAATAAGGAAAGTGGACAAAGTGACCTAGAAGATGTTTTTAAGGAAGCTACTTGGAGAGTATAAATAAGGGGCAAGGCTCTCTCATTTTATATCACACCTGAGAATATTGAATATCTATAGGTGTCTGAGGTAACCAAAGGATATCTAAGACGAATTTCAGAGGGAAGGTGAAGAAAAGAAGACCGGAATTCAAGGGTCACATACATTTTGATAACCTTGTCAAAGTCAACAAAAGAGAAGTAGTCAAAGAAATTCCCTAGATCACGAAACCAACCAACACTTTATGCAAGCATTGTCAACAAGGAAAGGAAACAAAGACCAGGTTCAAATAAAAGGAATATTCAACAATAAGACCACTGGAAATTGTGCACATTGATCTAGTTGGACCAACTACAACAAAGGGTTTAAAAGGTGAGAAATACTTTATGTTATTAGTTGATGATTATACAAGAATGACGGTAGTTTTCTTTCTCAAAAATAAGTCATAAGCTTTTGAAAACTTTAAGATCTACAAGGAAATGGTTGAAAATGAAATGGATTCAAAAATTAAATGCTTGAGATCTGATAATGGAGGAGAGTTCACTTCAAAGGAATTTATGGACGACTGCAACAATCATGGAATAAAAAGACAATTCTTCATTGCTAGGACACCTCAACAGAATGGAGTTGTTGAAAGAAATAACAAGACAATACATGAAATGGCTCGAACAATGCTAATGGATTCCAAATTAACAGATATATTTTGGACACAGGCAATGCATACAATAGTTCACATTCAAAACAGAGTAATGCTCGGAAACAACACTGACAAAACTCCCTACGAGTTATGGAAAGGAACACCAACAAATGTGAAGCACTTCAGAGTTTTTGGAAGCAAATGCTACATCAAAAGAGAAGATGGTAGAATGAGAAAGTTTGACTCTCGTGTGGACAAATGAGTACTTATTAGTTACTCAAGTACAAGGAAATCATACAAGTGTTACAATCTGAGATTGAACAAAGTTGTGAAAAGCATCAACGTAACAATTAATGAAACAGGCAGACCAGAATCAAAGGAAGAAGAAAATGAATCAATAGAACAACCTTTCGAAAAGGAAGCAAAAGATGAAAAAGAAGTAGAAGAGGAAGATGAAGAGAATCCGACATAAGCAAAAGAGAAAGTTCAGGAAGTGTCTCCAAAGACACCTAGAAGACGAGTATAGAAGAATCATCCTTCAGATCAGATTATTGGAAACAAAGATGCAGGAGTTGGGACTAGAAGAATAATCTGTTCACCAGAACAAACACACCTAGAACTCTTATCTACAATTGAACCAGAGTGTTTTGAAGAAGTCCGCAAGGATGAATTTTGGAATAAGGCCATGGATGAAGAATTGGATCAAATAGAAAAAAATGACAGTTGGGAATTGGTTCCAAGACCAAAGAATAAGAATGTGATCGACACAAAATGGGTTTTCAGGAATAAATTGGATGAAGATAGACAAGTTACAAGGAAAAAAGCTAGATTGGTATGTAAAGGATATGCACAGATTGAATGAATCGAATTTGAAGAGACATTTGCCCCAGTTGCCAGAATGGAAGCAATACGTTTGCTTTTAACTTATGCATGCTCCAAAAATATTAAAGTGTATCAGGTGGACGTAAAATTATCTTTTCTGAATGGGAAACTTGAAGAGGAAGTCTACATTGAACAACCAGAAGGATTTCAGTTGTCATAGAATGCAGACTATGTGTGCAAATTAAAGAAGGTCGTGTATGGTCTAAAACAGGCTCCTAGAGCATGATACTCTAGACTGGATAAATATCTACAACAGGCAGGGTTCAAAAAGGAAGTGTGGACAACAACCTCTACATCAAGGTAAGTCAAGGTAATATTTTATTAATTGAAGTTTATGTTGATGATATTATTTTTGGTAGTGATGATGACAGGTTAAGCCATAAATTTGCAAAGGATATGCAGAATGAATTTGAAATGTCATTACTTGGAGAACTATCCTTCTTTCTGGTACTTCATATACATCAAAGCAACCAAGAAATTTTTATTTCTCAAACCAAGTATATCATAGAAATGTTAAAGAGGTTCGGAATGGAAGAGTGCAAACTAGTTATCACTCCCATACAAACCAGTTGCAAGTTAAACAAAGATGATGATTCAAAGTCTACAGATCAGAGGCAATACAGGTCAATGATTGACATCTTACTATATGTGACAACATCCAGACCAAATGTAATGTAGGTAGTTGGACAGGTGGCAATATTTCAAGCAGAACCATAGGAATCACATGTATTAGCAGTGCATAGAACAGTTCACATTTAAAACAAAGTAATGCTCAGAAACAACATTGAAAAAACTCCCTACGAGCTATGGAAAGGAAGACCAACAAATGTGAAGCACTTCATAGTTTTTGGAAGCAAATGCCATATCAAAAGAGAAGATGGCAGAATGAGAAAGTTTGACTCTCATGTGGACAAAGGAGTACGTGTTGGTTACTCAAGTACAAGGAAATGATACAAGTGTTACAATCTAAGATTGAACAAAGTTGTGGAAAACATCAATATAACAATTAATGAAACAAGTAGACCAGAATCAAAGGAAGAAGAAAATGAATCAATGGAACAACCTTTCGAAAAGGAAGCAGAAGATGAAAAAGAAGTAGAAGAGGAAGATGAAGAGAATATGATAGAAGAAGAAGAGCAAGTTTAGCAAGTGTCTCTAAAGACACCTAGCAGACGAGTACAGAAGAATCATCCTTCAGATCAGATTATTGAAAACAAAGATGCAGGAGTTGAGACTATAAGAAGAATCCGTTCACCAAAACAAACATACCTAGCACTCTTATCTACAATTGAACCAAAATGTTTTGAAGAAGTCAGCAAGGATGAATTTTGGAATAAGGTCATGGATGAAGAATTGGATCAAATAAAGAAAAATGACACTTGGGAATTGGTTCCAAAAGCAAAGAATAAGAATGTGATCTACACAAAATGGGTTTTCAGCAATAAATTGAATGAAGATGGACAGGTTACAAGGAACAAAGATAGATTGGTATGTAAATGATATGCACAGATTGAAGGAATCGACTTTGAAGAGACATTTGCCCCAGTTGCCAAAATGGAAGCAATTTGTTTGATTTTAACTTATGCATGCTCCAAAAGTATTAAAGTGTATCAGATGGACGTAAAATCAGCTTTTCTGAATGGGGAACTTGAAGAGGAAGTCTACATTGAACAACCAGAAGGATTTCAGTTGTCAGAGAATGCAGACTATGTGTGTGTTGGGCACTTTAATTTTCTAAATAAATAGATAATTAAGGTGTTCAATATGAATTGTCAAACCCAGGGAAGTTTTGTTATTGCAAGATAATTGTGCACAGTCTATGCTAGATTATGAAAGCAACATTAATCAAATTTCAATAAGAAATCAAATTGAAAAGTTGAACACTGACACAACTGGAGTTCTATAGAATTGAAATCAAATTGCATAATGGGAAACTTAAATGGATGAGTGTATAATAATCCTGGATTATCTAATCTATCTTAACTTTCTACTTTACTCTTGTAGAAGGAAGTTTTGTGCTAATTGCTGAAAGGAAACCTACTTACTTGCAGAAAAGGAATTAATACTTTTATTTTCTTTCACTTGAAAACATAAATCTAATGCAGAAAAGTAAAGTAATTCTCCAGCAGTATTCAACAATCTAATCTAATTCTCATGAGACACACTGATGCACATTTATTCAGAAAGGAATTGGTTGTAAGAGCAGATAGATGCTAGAAGTGATAAACAGATCAATTATCCAATTCAAAGCAGTTAATCTAAGACAGAAAAACAGAGGGGAGTCTGTGAGGAAGGCGGTCCCTTTCCTTCTCACTGAATCCACTTGAAAATAGGCTACAAGAGATTAAAGAAACTCAATTCACTCTTTATTAATTCGCCAAAAAGGGTTCAAATACAATATGTTATTTTCTTCACTCTCTGTTCCACTGTTAATCCTCCCCCTAATGATTACAAAAGCTCTGTTATTTAAAGACAGAGTCATTCAGTTGAAAACGGACTCCAAACAAGATCTGTTACAAAATCGGTTAAATGATCTTCATCATCAACGTGAACCAAAACGTGTAACAGCCTTGAGGATCAGTCTTTATGATTTGAATTTGCATGGTAGACCATCTTCCAGGATTAGTGGACATCTGTTGCAACAGCTTCCGAAAGGGTGCACAATTGTTGTAGTCAGTGTAACAGCTTCCAGGATCGGTAGGCTTTTGTTGCAGCAAGTGTGACAGCTTCCAAGAAAAGTGCATAGGTGTTGTAGTCATGTAACAACATGCAAGACTAGTGCACCAGCTGTAACAATTGGTGTAACAACAACGATCTTTTTTTAAGTCTTGGTTGTTCTACACAATTTGATCATTAGTTGCACATCTATGGATAAAGTATGAGAAATACTACCAATCAAACGTGTTAAGTAAGCAAGAATATCAAAGAAGGATTAATGACTGATACCTTGGGAAAAAGGGTCTTGGCAGCATTAAAGTAGGCGTTTAACAAAGAAATGATAAGGTTGACAGGGTAAAAGATATAGTGAAAAAGGGACATTTTTGGGTCCTAACATGCCCCCTAACTGAAAACATTGCATGTCCTCATGCAAAACACTTTCAAACCTTACACTGAATCTGAGTTAGGGAGATGACTCCTCCTGCGAAGACAAAATTGTTAAGTGAAAAACTTGTGTATACCCCATCATCTGCTGAATCAGAAATTTGTTTGTGGTTATTTATCTTGGAGAACAGAATCAGTTTGATTTGCTTGAGTTACAACTGGTAAGTGTAACACAGGTTCTTTTTTTATAGCTGCTGGGAAACCAACAACTATTTAATTACGTTGAGATCTCCTCTGCCTTACCGGTTGTTGTGGAGTAGTAAGGTTACTTTCTGGTTTGACTGAGAAATTGGTCGGTTCTTCAGCCTGACCATTCTTTGGTACTTTGACGATTTTATACCCTGCTTGAAAGTAAATATCACCACATTGATAGCACATGTGCTCTCTATTCTCATTCATAAAAGTGGATGCCTATTCAAATATACCCAAAGTTGAGTTCTCTGAGTTTTTCTGATGAGCAACCTGCAAGTCCTTTGTTAGGGAATCCACGTCTGCTTTGAGGCGGTCATTTTCCTTGCTTAGTTCAACAATCTTGGAATTTTCAGTTTCTTGTATCTTCTTTTCAATCTGAGCAAACAGATGAGCAAGTGGCACATCATCATTATCCTCTCTTGTTTGTGTAATTTTTTTGTGTAACAGCTACATCTGGCCTGACTGGTTCTTGTGTAATAGTCTCTTCCTGGGCCGTTGGTTCTTGTGTAACAGCTAAGCTCGGGGAAGAATCTGGTTCTTGTGTAACAGTAATATTGTTAACAATTGAGGATAATGGACGAAGTATGGGTAATTCTTATTCCATATTCTTGCATCCAATTGCTGCTTCAGCAAATCTTGTTGACCTAGTTCTCCTCCTAGGTAATGTAGATGCAAAAACATGAGATTTCCTTTTTTGTGCTTTAGGAGAAGGAGGGAATTCCTCAACAATCGACCGAGGAGAAGGAGGGTGTTCTTCAACAACCAGACAAGGAGGAAATTTTGGGATGCCAGGGTCTGGTATTATCTGTACATCGTCACTTGGCAAATGATGCACATAATCATCAAGCAGAGCCGATGATTCTGCTGGAATTCGTGTACATTTGACTTGCAATGATAAAATGGTTTCTTGAAATTCCTTACACAAGGTAAAACCTGGAATATGCACCTCCATAAAATCAGTTAGCCACTCACTTAGATTTGCATCATTGATGTCAAAATCTGGTAGGGATTGAGCATCAGCAAAATCAGGACACTTTGTCAGAGCAACTCTGTCGATGCCTCTTTGAGATTTCCTTCTAAGTTGTCGTTTTATTTTCTGAGATGATTCAGTGATGGTGACAGTAGGGGCTTGATTGGTTGGTTCAGCAATAGGAGTGTTCTGAGTCGCCTCTGGTGCAACTTTGTCAATGCTTCTCCGAGATTTGCTCCTGGTTTGACGTTTTAATATCTGAGGCATTTCACTAGCAATGTTAGTAGGGGTCTGAACTGTTGTTGTAGTTGATCTCTCTGACCGAGTTCTTGTTCTGGGTAGTGTAAAGACAGAAGGAAGAGTTTTCCTTTTCTTAGTTTTTGGGGTCAGAGGGAGTTCGTGAACAATTTTTGTTGCAGCTGAGGGTTGAAACTCATGACTTGGTCCAGAGATGGCGTTGTCAACTGCTGACTCAACCACAACTGAAGGCATAGGTTTTATCTGTTCTTGTTCAATGCTTTTCTAGTTGGTGTGAGAGGCACTTTTGGTCTGACGTGTTATTTTCGGAGACAATTTACTGGTAGTGGCAATGGGTGTCTGGTCGGTTGTTGCAGTGATATGAGGGTTCAAAGACATTATTGATTCAACAATAGGAGTGGAAGTGTCAATGACAGCAACTGCAGCCAAGGGTTGGGGTACATGGCTCGGACCAACAAGTGTATTGTCAATTGTTGGCTCAGTCACAGCGGTAGGAGTAGGGTTTAATTGTTCAGACTCAATATTGTCGATGATTTTCTAAGTTGTGTGAGAGGTACTTTTGATTTTACATTTGGTATTCGGAGTTGTCTTTCGAGCAGTTACAACCAGGGATTTGACTGCAGGCTAAATCGAGGGTGCATGATTTGGCTGTTCTGGGTTGGCTATTACAACAGGCACAGGAATCAACACAAGTACCTCAGGTAAAGGGTCATTTGGAATTCCCATTCTATTATGAATCAATAATCCTATTAGTCTATGATTAGAAAGACAATTCATGGGGTGCTTAAATTTCTTAACAAATTGAGTCATGTTATGCAAGGAATGGAGAAGGTAGTAAGGGATGTTGATTAGCTTTTGATGTCTCAAATGTGACAATAGAACAAAATCAGAAAAATAAACAACTTGATATCTCCCTTCGCATGTAATGTACCTTTTTACGAACTCTGATACCTTTCCCCATGGCTTTGGTAAGGAATTGACATCTGCACCTCGGCCTTTGGTATGTACTCGCTCATTGCCCATGAGAAAACCCTTCTGTGTGTCGGGAAGATTTGCTTTCCTGTTAAACCATTTTGCTCCTGTGGTCGACAACCCTGTCACAACCGCTATGCTCTCTTCTGTCACCGAAATCCGCACTCCATGTACCATTGAATAGTCGTCTGCGAGATTTTGACTGAACTCCAAGACTTCTGCTTTGTTAAACCCCTGCAGCTTCTTAAAATAAGAAATCCAACCAGCCTATTGAAACATTTGATAAACATCTGGGTGCAACAACAATGCATTCAGATTTTCTGGTTCATATCTCACGGGCGTTCCTCCCATGACGTTGCATTTGTATTGGACAGGAAATTAGGAGGAGAAATCAGCACCTAAACCAGAGACAGAGCAAAGTCGATTGTGGATTTGCACGAAGAACGTAGTGTCGTAGCAAAAAGAAGCGTGGTTAGAAGGTGGCGGAGGTGAAATTTAAAAAGGAATTATTTTGTGAGGTTGACGTGGATTTTCGTTCTCCCCCCAACTAATCTGATTGGCTCGTGATTAACGGATTTAGGACAACCGACAGATAGGCATCAAACCATGCTTTTATATCCATATCACTTAAACACGTAAGGTTAGTAGCGTACCTCATAACTTACTGCTCGAACTTAGCTGTCGGAGTAACTACACTATCCAACCGCCATTTGATCCACGTGGAATAGCTGTAATGATGAGAGAGAGCTTCGAACGTGAGAAATCATGATATGACAAGTGGAGCGTAAGTGGAGTCTTTTCTGTGGTTGAACAGTTGGAAAGTTGTGGATGTGGAGTTAGGTAATGATGAAGCAGTTGTTGTGGGACAGAGAGCATAAAGTAATTTTTGAAAAATGGCGGAAATCTTGACAAAACAACAATGTTGTCGTATGTGGAAATGGCAAAAATGCAAAGAAGGTAGGTTAAGCAACGTAGAAAATAGCCAAAGGAATAATAGCAGGAGGTGTATCAACAGATACTTTGGCTAAAATGGTGGAATTAGGTGTATTAGTATGTAAATTGACCAATTTGTCGTAACAACATGCAAGACAAAAGCATCTGGAAAATGGTGTAACAACATGGAAATCAGTCATGCGGTCGACAAACAGTGTAACGACACATGGTGTAACAGCATGTAACTTCTCTGAACCCATAATCACTTAGTTTTTAGGAAATTTTTCAACTTCCAGAAACTAATCCTTTGGCTTATGTTGTTGTAATCTACCTTGTTGTTCTTTAATTTATCTGCACACAAGCAACTGCCTGATACCCTTCTAGGCTGATTTTATTAGAAAAAAAAAAGGAAATAAAATGCGTGAAGCAAAATCAGAAAACTACAGTTTATTTATATACGAGACTCTATTGAAAGAAGTGTCCTAAGATTCAGAAGGGGAAGGAGCAAGCTCCTTTTCCTTTAAAAATTGATAACCTGTATCCGCTATACATCTGGATGTAAATTTTGTCTTGGAAAGTGGACGTTAATACAGGCGCAAACGATGACCATTTGCATGTAACTATATATTGGATCCATCAATGGTGATCAACCTGACTGTTCCATTGGGAAAAACAGTGTCTACTTCGTAAGGTCCTAGCCATCGTGTACACAACTTACCGTGAAATTCTTTAAAGCGCGAATCATACAACAGAGCCCAATCTCCTTTTTGGAACAATTTCTTCTTGATGACTCGTTCATGCTGTTTTGTTCTCTGCTGTTGAATCACTGTAGTTTGATGAATAGCGCCCAAACGCTTCTCATCTAGCTCATTGAGCTGTTGCAGTCTAGCCTTCTGTGCCATAGTCAAGTCGAGATTGATTGTTGATGCAGTTATTAGGGTTTTGATTTCGAATTCAATGGGAAAAACATGGCTCTTTCCATATACCAGCTCATAAGGAGAAAAACCAATTGTGTTCCTCCAAGTAGTTCCATAAGACCATAGGGCTTCATGCAATCTATCAGACCAATCCCTACGATGTGCCCTCACTGTCTTTGTGAGAATAAATTCTATGACTTTGTTTGTACTTTCCACCTGTCCATTACCTTGGGGATGGTATGGAGAAGTTGTTCTATGCAAAACATGATATTTACTGAGTAGGGCTTCAAACTTGTGAGATGTGAAAGGTGGTCCCCCATCAGTTATTAATTCTCTGGGAATTCCAAACCTAACAAAGATGTCTTCAAACAAAAATGCTAAGACAACTTCCTCTGAGGCCCTGATGAGTGCTTTTGCCTCTACCCACTTGGTCATGTAATCTGTATAGACCAATATATAGACTTTTTGATTAGAAGGTGGGTTAATGGGCCCTACAAAATCCATGGCCCATCTCGAAAAAGGCTCTAACACTACTTGAGGCTGGAGAGGCATATCATCCCTATGATTTGGTTGACCCATGCGTTGGCAACTATCATAGGTTTAGACATATTTCCTAGCATCTTGAAATATGGTGGGCCAAAAACAGCCCGTCCTTAAAATTTTATGCCTAGTCCTTTTATCAGCAAAATGACCCCCACAAGTGCCATCATGGAAGGCTTTAAACAGATCATAGACTTCATCATCCCTTACACATCTCTTGATTTCTTGATCCATGCCTGTGTAGAAAAGGTATCCCCCTATCCAACTATACCGAGCACTCTTCTAAATAATCTTCCTTCTTTCTCAGGGAGATAGATGTGGAGGTACCTTCCCTACAACCAAATAATTAGCAATGTCTGCATACCAAGGTGAGTGAGAAGATACTGCAAACAAATGCTCATCTGGAAAGAAATCATCTATAGGTGAATTATCATCATTTATATGTAATCTTGAGAGAAAATCAGCAACCACATTTTCTTTTCCTGGTCTATCTACTATAGTGATATCAAATTCTTGTAGTAGTAATAACCATCTTGTTACTCGGACATTAGTAATAGGTTTATTCATCAAATATTTAATTGTTGTATGATCAATATGAATAAAAGTAGGATAATCGGTGACATAATGCCTGAATTTATTGATTGCATAAAATACTACCAAGAATTCTCTTTTAGTAACTGTATAATTTAACTCAGCAGGAGCCATGTTCTTGCTGATATAGTAGATAGCATAGGGTTCTTTGTCCTCCTGTTTCCCTAGTACTGCACCAATTGCAGTGTCTGAGGCATCTGAAGAAATGTGAAAAGGAAGAGCCCAATTGGGCCCTCTCAAAATGGGAGCCGCGGACAATTTTTGTTTCAGATCTGCAAAGGACAATTCACAATTGTCAGTCCATCGAAAGTCAACATCTTTTGTTAATAGGAAAAACAAAGCAGAGGAAAGTTTGGAATTTGTTTTAATGAATCTTCTGTAATATCCATCATGCCCTAAAAAACTTCTTACCTCTTTCTGAGTAGATGGAGTTGGAATGTCCAAAATTACCTGGATTTTGGTTGGGTCTACCTGAATTCCTGCATAAGAATTGAAGTGTCCCAGCACCACGCCTTCACTCATCATCATATGAATTTTTTTGTGCTTAGAGAAAGATGAGACTGTATACATGTTTGAAGCACTTTTTCCAAATTAGACAAAGCTTCATCAAAATTAGTACCATAAGGTGTAAAATCATCCATGAATATTTCCATACAACCATTCACCATATCAAAGAAAATACCAGTTACATTTCTCTAGAAAGTGGTTGGTGCATTACACAAGCCAATTGGGATAACTTTGTAGGAAAACGTACCCCAAGGGTTAGTAAAGGTGGTCTTATCTTGGTCCTGTGGAGCAATTTTTATCTGGTTATAGCCACTAAATCCATCTAGGAAAGAGAAAAAAAATTTCCCAGCTAGGTTGTCTAGAACCTGATCAATAAATGGCAGAGGGAAATAATCCTTCTGCGTGGCGTTATTCAGGGCTCTATAGTCTCCACACACTCTCCATTTACCATAACCAATGGTGATACCCACTCGCTATCTGATATAGGGTAGATGAATACGGCATTGAGAAGTTTCTGTAGTTCTTCCTTAACAATTTCTTTAAGATTAGGGTTCATCCTCCTTTGGGGTTGGCAAATGGGTCGAAAGTCTTCCTTGATGTATATATGGTGGGTGCATAGTTCAGAGGAAATTCCTTTCATATCCATGTAATCCCAGGCAAATGCTTCCTTATGTTCAATTTGTAACTTCATCAATCGATGAGTTTCAGCAGAAGATAAATCAGGATTGATATTCAGGGATTTTCCAGGTTCAATCTATACAACGACACTTTTTGAACTGACTTTAGGAAATAATTCAGTTGTTGTTTCAGCGTTTGTTGTTTCAGCTGAATTAACTTGATTTACAACAGTTTCAAAGAACATTTATGGGCTTGTTCCTTCCTGGGCAATAAGGTCGAAGATTCGAATCAATAGGTGGTGCGTGTTCTGTGTAACATCAGAGGGGTTACAGATAAATCAATTAATTAACTCATCCTCTGTCTCTTCTTTGAAACTCATGGCTTTTCCTATGGTTAACACAGGTAGAGAACTTTCATCCTCAATTTCTATCCATAAAGAATTTTCAGGTTCCATACTGGGTGTAACATGAGGATACAGGGTAAGTTTTTTGTCTCATAACCATCAGAAATGGTCATGGAACCAGATCGACAACCAATGAAAGCATCAATTATATCTAACCATCGTCTTCCTAGAATTAGAGGGTGGCCCCCTAGATGGGTTTTGGGTTGTAAAACCCCAAAATCAGCAAGATACTCCCATGAATCAACTGAAATAACTAGATCATCAATTACTCCTTCTGGTCTGATGGTAGAACGATAAGCTAATTCTAAAACAGTAGGAGTAGGTCGGACTTGCGTTCTAATTTGCAACAATTGTGTAGTTTCTATTGACATAATGTTAATTGCTGCCCTTAGGTCAACTAACAGATGGGGGATAGATGTCTGTCCAATTTTGACAGTGACTGTAGGGTTTCCTGGGTTGCCATATTTAATAGGTGGGGTTTTGCCTAACATTAGTTCAGACAAATCCCCCACTACATGTACTGTGAAGGGGTCCCTAGGTTTTCTTTCAGGTCTTCTGATACAGAGATCTCTCACAGTCTTGGCATAAATCGGGACATCTCTAATCGCTTGCAAGAGTGGAATGTTAACATGCAGATTTTGCAATTCTCCTAAGAGATTGAAGGATGGTAATTCCACAGTTTTGGTAATTTCCAGTCTTTCAGGGAATGGGGATCTAGTAATCCTATGATAGGTTGGTCAATTTCTTCTGTATCATCAAATGGTTTTTCCCCTGATTCTTTGTCTGATTCTGAAGATGGATCATCTTCAATTATTGGCTCGACTATTCTCCCCGATCTTAATTTTATCTCATCACAAGGCATAGGAGTAATAGACAGAGCTGACACATTGTGTATATCAATGTTCCGAAGGACCTTATTATTTGGATTTGGGTTAGGTTGCATAGGCATCTGAGGTCGTAATGGAGGATTGTTCTGTGGGGTATTGGGAGGTAACTGTAGTTGTTGCTGCTGATACTGGGGTTGGAACTATTGTTGATAGAGGTTCGGTTGATGGTTTTGATAGCTAGGTTGTTGTTGAGGGCCTCTCTAATATGGGTTCCATTGTCCAAGGTGATTTTGTTGTTGGGGCATAGGTAACCATGTATTGGGAACCTGATAAGAAGGGGGAATTGGATTTGGAGGGGGGGCATTCATCTGGCCATAAGGAAGCTGATTGTTCCAATAATTAAGTGTTGCAGGAGAAAATTGAGAGTTCATACCTTGACCTCATGGCTTCCATTGTCTCCGCTATGTTATTAGATAGACATACTTTGCTTCTTCATTAGTTTCCTTCATTGATGCTTTCACACCTGGTAAAGAAGAACATTTGTCAATGGCATGATTCAATTCACAAATAAGACATACCTGAACATTGTTCAGTGGGCACCCCCTTGGTGGATGTTTATCTCCGCATTTCGGACATAAAATGGACAATGCTTGATCTAAGTCTTCTTGTTTCTGTTTGACCTGCAGAGTATCCATTTGTGAAGCAAAAGAGTTAATCATTTTTGTTTTGAAATTTTCTAATAGCTTTACTATTTCTGCTCTTGTTGCCCCTCCATTAGCTGATTTATGTACCCTTGAAAAAGTGGTATCCTGGGTATCTGACTTATTCCTTGTAGATCCTCGGAAGCATCTTTTACAAAGGTTTACAATGTCATCATAAGATTCCTTAGATATATCTCCCTTTCCCAGTATATTCAACATATCTAAACAATCTTCTCTAACTCCTTTTAGCAAAAAGTTTTCAAAATGTCCTTACTCACAATCCGGATGTCCGGACCTTTGTAGATTATACTGGATTCGTTCCACAAAATATTCAAGGGTTTCTTCCTCCTTCTGAGACATCTTGAATAGTTCCTCTCTTCGTTCGTTGTTCGACAGTAGTCTTGGTATTTGTTCAGGAAAAGCTGCCTCATTTGTCCCCATGTTGAAATATTCTCTCCTCCAAGGCTCATGAACCATCTTAGAGAATTACCCTTTAATGTAGCTGGAAAAAATTTAAGCTTCTGCACAGTAGTAGTGTAGTCATAGATTCTACATAAAATATCAAATTCAAACAGAAACTCATATGGATCCTCAGTAGATAATCCATGGAAATTTGGCAGGGTTGAGAGAGGTATGTTCTTCATAGGAGCCACTCCTCGTGTAGGAATATCAGATATAGGAAAAACCAGGGTAGAGATAATATTTTCATCATTTACCTGATTTTCATTATTTATTGGTTCCCCATGGTGAAGCTCCTCTTCATTTTCTCCTTGATTCTCCATAAGTGTTCTTTCTCTCGACTCAATCTGGAAAGTGTCTCACTCCTCTTTGGTGATAATCTGTTTATTAATCTTATAAACAACGTCCTCTGGCCTCTCCCTGTTCCAAGCTATACTTTCTTGATCTTCAATGCTCTCCAATGTTATGTGCTGACTTGCTGGCGACAATTCTTCAGCTTCGGCCCCTATTGAAAATGATGTTTCTAAATGGGGCAATTCTGATGACTGGGGAATATGCCTTCTTGGAGGATTTGAAGAGCGAAAGATAGATCCTGAAGAAGAATCTGCTATGGCCATAATCTCATTAACAAAGGTTAGTATTTCTTCCACTACGTCCTGTGGTACCTGTAGGGTTAGTATTTTGGGGGGTTCTTGTTTCTTGATTCATGCAGACTTATTCATTCCTAAGAAAGAAAACTAATGTGCTTACAAAAATCTATAATTATCTTCCTCGGCAACGGTGCCAAAATGTTGGGCACTTTAATTGTCTAAATAAATACATAATTAAGGTGTTCAATGTGAATTGTCAAACCCAGGGAAGTTTTGTTATTGCAATATAATTGTGCACAGTCTATGCTAGATTATGAAAGCAACATTAATCAAATTGCAGTAAGAAATCAAATTGAAAAGTTGAACACTAACACAAGTTGTTGACACAACTGGAGTTCTACAGAATTGAAATCAAACTTGCATAATGGGAAACCTAAATGGATGAGTGTATAAGAATCCTGGATTATCTAATCTATATTAACTTTCTACTTTACTCTTGCAGAAGGAAGTTCTGTGCTAATTGCTAAAAGGAAACCTACTTACTTGCAGAAAAGGAATTAATACTTTTATTTTCTTTCACTTGAAAACAGAAATCTAATGCAAAAAAGGAAAGTAATTCTCCAGCAGTATTCAACAATCTAATCTAATTCTCATGAGACACACTGATGCACATTTATTCATAAAGGCACTGGCTCTAACAACAGATAGATGCTAGAAGTGCTAAACATATCAATTATCCAATTTGAAGCAGTTAATCTAAGACAACAAAACAGAGGGGAGTCTATGAGGAAGGTGAGCCCTTTCCTTGTCACTGAATCCACTCAAAAATAGGCTACAAGAGATTAAAGAAACTCAATTCACTCTTTATTAATTCACCAAAAAGGGTTCAAATACAATATGTTCTTTT
>JASDQU011027788.1:3400-15279 GCA_032191745.1 Picea mariana | reverse complement strand
CACGGGTAAGGTTCTATAACCATAGTTTGAAAAGGATTGGCTTGGCGATAATGCGTTTATCTTTATTGTTGCATTTTTTTTATTTTCGATGGGTTCCCTTTAAGAATATATAAGTTAATAATATTCTTGTTCCCTTACCCCGCAGAGTTTGAGTAACGAGAACTTGAGAAATTTTGACTTAACCAATGAATCTCTAATGAGTCTTCTCTTCGGACTTTGATTTAACTATAACCAAAAAATTAAAAAATTACTTAAAAAATGACTTCACTTACTTAAAAAATTAACTTGATGGGAGACAGTGGATTACTATCAGGTGGGAGTTAAGGCTCTGGGTCTATTGTTTAATGACAACCTGTGAGTGCGAGTTATGATGCTCTTACTCAACCTTTCGCCCATTCTAGTCATGCCAACTATGGCTTGTCACATGGTTAAGCCGTCCTTCATACTTTCAACATTTAACTGAGTAGGTAGGGTTCCTATTAGGGTTTTTTGTGCATTTACGGTTCTCATTGTGAAAATTTTCAAACGACTCTGTGTATTACTTCTTTAGCAGAGAGGATTGTCGACAATGGAGTTTTGTTTGACCAGTGAATAGACAGTGTAACTCTACTTCCATTGGTAAGTTTTTAACATATTACCTTGGTCAAATAGAGAGGTGGCTCTTCGGGAAAAAGAAAACTGTTTCGTTTATTCTTTATGCTCAGAACTTCCCTTATTGTTATTCCTCTGTAAACATTTTTGGTTGTCTTCTGTGCTCGTAGGAGGGGTATCGTTTTGGTCTTTCCTTCCTCGACCCTTCTAAGAATATGATGTCCCTCTTCTTGTTTTAGGGAGAAAACAATATGTATTGCTTGCTTGTGTTGTAACTCCTAAGGCTTCGTAACCCTCTACTATCCTTCTTCTACATCCCATAAGACAAGGCCCTGAAGTGAAATTTCGTGAGGCTGTGTGAGAATTCCCTTTCGGAAGGGCAAGGTCCCATTGAGGAATACTGTATATATATATATATATATATATATTTTTTCCTTTCATTGTACAGGGGTGATCCCCTACTTCCATAGTTTATCCAATTTGGTTTGTTCCTTCGCCCATGTTTTTTTCTTTAAGTTTAAAGGATTTCCATCTGGGGTCAAATAAAATGTGACCTCTACGGTTTGAGTAGTTCACTAGTAATATCCTATGGTACATCAAACCCTTTTCTTAAATTAGTTATTGTCTTTATCGTGGTCAATCCATTTGGAATTCAATAGAAGGAATATCTCTGTAATGTTTACTGAGTTGTAACTATTTTATGCAATTTGGATTCTGGAAAGGTTAGACTCAACCAGTTAGGTATAGTCCCGATTCTATATGAAAATCTTGTTCCATGTTTCACACAACATGCCTTGTACCATTTATGGATTTAAAATGAAACTTAATACTGTATTATTGTATTTCATTAAGATCTTGGCCACTGTGAAAATGTTTTCCTTCTTTTTTTTTATTCATTTCAAGACTTGGTATGTATCATTAATGATGGGACATGTTTTATGCACGGGTATGCATCGAAGAGTTATTGCAGCATCCGCCCTCAGCCCAAGCGTCTGTACAGACGGAAGGAGACAAGGGAAACAAAAAAATATGCGAGCCTGCGAACCAGAAGTTAAGTATTATCCTGGAATACTCTGTTATTAACAATTATCACTCTATTGGTGTTCTTCTTACTTTTATTGTATATAATTATTGATATTCGTAAATGGTAAATATTTCCAGGATTTCGTCTATGCAAAGATTTCATATGTTTCATCCTCATCTTCGGTGCAAAAGGTATTCAAGTTCCCTTTTGTAAAACCTTTCACGAGTCCTAGCAGACACAGTTGCATTTTAGATTTATAGACATTCAGTATAATTTTCCTCAGTCTCCTATAGTTGTTGGAAAGAGGGAACTTCCCAAGTGTATTCTTAAGTTTCTAGTTCGACTGCTATAAGTAATGACTTCTTCGAAGATTGTTCTAAGGGATTTTTTTTCTTGTTTGTTTGAAATAATCTTTAATGAATGTTGTATTATTCAGATCCTTTCACCACTCGGGTTTCATCCTAGACTGGAAATTTAATTACTATTTCCATCGTTTTAAATTGTAGATTCAGTTCTGAACATCTACGAAATTCGAACTTACAGTTATGCATTGTTTGGGAGGAACTTATATAAATTTGAAGGTCTATACTTTGAAAAATTACTCCTTTTGTATAGACATTTTCATATTACCTCTATAAAGCTCTATCATTTTGTTTACTTCAACGTTTATCCTGTTTACTGCTGAAATGCTTAAAGTTGTGAGTTTATTGGAGTAAAGCACTAAAGATGCGATTATGTGATTATACCCGGAGCGCTTACTTATATATATATATATATATATATATATATATACGTCACTTAATATTTCATGAATCCTTAATATAGAGGTTGTTCATTCCAATTTGGTCCTTCTAGTCTGTACAATTTGAAAGAAAAAATTGAACGTTCTTAACAGTAGATAATCTTATGATAGGTAGAAATATTTATTATTAGTACCTGTATCTGCTTGATTAATTTATTACTTTAACTATTGTAACTCTGTTCTTGCTTCGTCTAATACACAATGGCCTATAATGCTATTTGTAATTTACATTATATTTCTATGAAAAATGAAAATCCTCAATCATTTTTTCAGTCCATTCTATATAATAATAGCATTGTTGCTATAACAAATAACATGTTGTGATCCTATAGTTTATCGTGTTATAACAGTGGTCAAATATACAACAAGAACTCCAAAGGAACTTTAACCATGTGTATCTTACAGTGAATATACCAAATATACAGTGAATATACTGTGTGTATCTTACAGCTATGATTCATTTGGATTTTAGTTTAGCCCATTCTATCATATTTAAGTTCCACAACATTTGAATAAGCTTCATCCATAGAAATACTTCGATGCATAATTTACAGATGGATTCTATCCAACATCTAACTAATCAACATTCATCTAGAGAAATGTTAGAATAACATATTTGAACCAAATCATTGGAAGACAAAGGGAACATCCACGTTCCTCCCAACCATAAAACAGAGTAGCCAAAACCACTTGTCCTGTTCTCCCCCTAGCCTGACCATGAATCCATGAGAGGAAACTTAGAATTCCTCCTCGGCAATGTCTTCCTCTATCAATAGTCTTCTCCTTGCCTCACACTCAACAAATAGTGTTCATAAAAAAAAGCAATCAATAGTTTTTTTCCCCAGCATACTAGGAAGCATCTTGCCTCCTCACATATGCTATATATCCAAGATTATTTTTTCCTAGGTCTTTTCCCTCCCTTGGGAGTTTTCGCAGCTTTCCAAATCCCTGATTTTCAGGGGCTTCCAATGGCCAAATTCCTGATTTTCCACCTATAACAATCATCCTTGAGGTAGTTCCAACATGTTCCCCACTCATGGAGTCATGGTCAACTGATTTTAACATGGTTGTTCCATTTGTCCTCCTGTAATAAATGTAAAATATTTTGTTTCATACAAGTGTCATAGTCAAGTAGTTAGTTGATTCAGACTAGATCTCTGCCCAACATTCATAATCATTAATTACAATTAACCAAATTCGAAATTCAGAATTTCCATAAATGGAAAAAAATTTCCAAATTCGAATTTCCAAAAACGAAATAATTTTCCTAAGAAATTTCAAATTAAAAAATTAATTTATTGTGGGGAAGTCACACATACCATGATACATGGACTCATTACTTCATGGAGCAAGACTCATTTCTACTTCAGGAACAAGACGATGGGATGGATACTGTTGTGGTTGATAAATGGACTGGACTAAAGAAAGGAGGGGTCCTTTAAAGACATGCTCAAGTCACCCAGATCTTGGTACTCCATGTCTAGGACCCCTGTGCCTTGAGACATGATCTCCTTATTTATCCCTAGGGTAGGGGATAACAAAGCCGATCAAGAATTTACATGGAAATTTCTACAATAGAACACTCTAGCAAAATTAAAATCCAAACAAAATTTGATTCTTACGTTGAGGAATTATGAAGGCATTTTGCATTAGAGTTGTATATATATAATTTATTATATTTAAGTAAAACGTAAGGATGGATTCCAGTGGTCGAATGTCTGATTGTTGAAGTAACTAGATACATTTAAAGTAATTCTAGTTAAGAGATATAATTTCTCCTAAGATGGTTAGATCAGCCACAAGTTAAAAACTAAACTGCCCTTCCAAAAACCACAACCATAGGTCTCTTTTCACTTAAATAGCAAGGAATTTTACGGTCGGAGARTAGACAAAAATAATTGCAGAGATACAATTATGATTGGGAGTTTCGATGGAATTGTTGCATACTAGAAAAAATATATTCAAAATTTTACAAGCTAAATCGATACTTCAATCAATCTACGATAAACACAATGCATATGAAAACTAAATTAATCCTTTATATATATATTTTCTATATCATAAACAACCACAATGTAATACACAAAGAGTAATCAAATTTAAGCATCATCAAGCTGATAACGAAAAAAATGTTTGTTCCTTAGGATAATTACATATTAAGGAAATAAATTCTTGAAATGAGCAAGTGTATGGAATTGTACAGATAAATAAAAGATGGCATTTTTACTCAATATAAACAACCTCGATTTGCAATTTATCAATGTTGAATTAAACAAATTAGAACAAAATGGTAACCATAAAATGTATTGGATAATAGAATAATAAATTCCAAATACTGTAACCAAGGAACTTGAATGTAAAGCTAAAATATTGACTTGAATACTTTCAAAATGATCCTTCCTTTTCCCACTAATCAAAATGCTTCATCGGTACGTCCCATCCAATGCTAGGAGTACTCTTCTTCTCCCTTAGCCCCCCGACCCTCAAAGGGGCCACAAACCAGAATCCAAAAACAAAATGTAGCTCCAAGCTTTCCTCGCAAGGAAGAGCTTCCACTCTTTTTCCAAGCTTGGTATCCAAACTCTCACAAACAAAACACAGTCTACAATAATTTTGGCAGTATAACCTTACCAAGAATAAGAGAGATCCATTTTCCTTCTACACCATTTGTTTTATAGAAATTTCCTCACTGACACATGTCCTCATGCACAAATAGTTAACTTTTTAGATTAAATTAATTATTATTATTATTCACCAACACACTTGTCACACTCTCCCCAAGTTGCACAAGTAATTATCATTTTTATTTTATTTTAAAGGCTATTTTCCCTCACATTCCCCAATGTGTCATATTTCCTCTCTTAGTTGTCCCTTTGTTCCCCAAAATCTCATTTAATGAGTGTCTCCTAACTAGATCTTAGTTAGAGTTGGATTAGGAGTCTTCTTCTAGTTAGACTTAGTGGTAACTTGACTCTAGATACCATTCTATGTGTACACCTATTCTCTCATATTTTATTTCTTTCTATTTTAAAAATCATTTTTATAAATTTCATGCACAAATGTGCATTTTATCCAATCTTTATATTTTATTCCCCTTTTTCCTAGAGTTTGATTATTCTCCAATCTTTTAACTTATGTCATAATTCATTTATTCCTTTAAACAAAGTTATACTTAGACTTAGTCTTAGACTTAGGCTTAGAATTTTATTGGGATTTATATTTAATAATTCACGGTTTTAATTAAGTATTTTATTCAAACAAGGTTTAATCATTTAAATGTTTTCTAGGCCACTTAGATTTATTGACTTAGGTTTTTAATTACGCGACGTGCCCTTCAAGAAACACCTCCATGCTATAAGGGTACCACTCACCTTTGACTAGTTTTGGAAGTTTGTCTGACCCTTGGAGTCAACACTCCATTCGGTCGACCATGTGAGAAAATAAGGGATTCTAAGGAATACAGATTTCTCCTTATTACACTCCCCTTAGAATCTTCGTGAGAAGTTGTCTCAGTCTATCCTCACAACATCTAAACCTCTCGAACTAGGTAATCATTAACCTACAATTTATACCACGACGAGAATGCTAGTAGCTTTTTATAGGAACGCTGCCACACCTCTCCCTCAATATCTTGTTTTTGTGCATGGACCCTCTACTCCTTATGTGATTCGGATTAGAAATCATCATCAACATTGCATCCACTGATAAAACCTGTTTCAATAATCCATATAAATAAATCATATTGTAATCAATCCTATGTCACAAGTGTGTAAATGAAATACTCAATCAAAATACAATTCACTCTATGAATCAATCCGGAGTCTAAGGAAGTCCATTGATGCCATCAACATCCATAACTTGTCATGTGTAGTGCACACTCAGGAAAATTCATCAATAGGATTTTTCAATATATATACATCAAATAATAATAAGTCACAACACATCATCATCTTCATGTATAATATATAATTGAAACAAAATCACAATGTACCATAACCAGATCATTTGCACAAAAGTGTCCTCAAACAATAAGTCAATAAAAGTGTTCTCAGTAGAGCGCGATGTTACATGAAAGGATCCTACAAACCCCTTTCCTTTCCCCATCCTGTCGCCATGAAATATAAATTTAGACCAATTATGACTACCACAATCACTATCACTGTCATTGCCACTATCAATGTCACTGCCATTATCTCATCAACTTGTAACCTATCACTGTATCCAACTTGCCACTGTCACTGTACCATCAACCTGTAACTGACCATCAACCAACTAGAACTTGTACCATACCATGCATCAACTATGTACCAGCATATATGCATCAATCATCAACAATACAATATACCAACTACAACATCAATGATAAGTAGCCAATGAATAGAACCTGTACCAGATACCATATCATTAATCAAGTATAGACCTATACCATATGATCAATGAAGAACTAATTCATGTACCTCATGTATATGCCACCATACATAAAGTGTATACCTCAACTATGAAGAATCATCTCAAATATATGAACCATAAAAACCATGCCATATGATGAACCATATATAGTAGAATACCTTACTCAATCATGTACCCAATATGTATCTCAATGATGTGTCAAACCCTCATCAATATTCCAAGAATGCCTCAAGATTTCACCACATCATAATCAAGCATAACATTCACAACAAGAACACAAACATACCAGTACCTCTATAGGTGACCTGAAACACTTCAATGTTGACCTGTGAGTTAGCTTCTGTCTTCAGGACCTGGTCCAATAATTTCCCCCAAACTTGTCTTGTCCTTGCGGGACTAGCACATCCTGTCTCGTGGGGCCTCGCATGATAGGCATACTGCAACCCACAAGGATGTCTCATGGGACACTAGTAGTCTGACCCACGAGGATCAACAAAACTAGGGTTTCCTTAGAGATTCTCACTCACCACTTCAATGTTGAAACTATCATTCTCCTTAGTCTTTACCACCTCATATTTTACTATCGCAAACTTACCCAAAAGATCGATAGTCCACTTAGAATATTTTCAATAGAATAAGTGAGTGAATGTACTTATGACTCACTCTTTGAGGTGTATTTATAATTTTTTTGGGCAACGTATTTACTTAAACTTAAGGGATTCTTAAGTTTCTTGTTACAACCACTTTACCCTTTCATTAAATACATGTAACAAACTAGAGGCTTCTTGACCATTCTTCAAGGATTCTAACTTCACAAGTCCATAACTCCTCAACTATGAGGATCTACGTGGTGTACCACCTATCATCGGAAATGACACGACAAGAACTATCTATCCATGAGTGAGTTACCTTAATTTAATTCGTCCTTCATGATCTAATTCCATTATCAACTATGGGATCCAGAACCATACTTATGGGTTTCTTGTAGACTTCTTCAAAGTGTCTTCCCGTGAGGACCATGGTTATAACTATGCCATAAAGCGACCACTTTGGAGACTTCTCCAAATACACCCATCAAAACATTTGACACCAATCCAATACTTGTTGACATAAATGACAACCAACTATGCAACACAACTAACAACAAGAAAATACATATGGAATGGTCATATAATATTGAAAATTTGAACTTTAAAGTGCATATACAAATATTTCTACACTTATAAACACAAAATGCATGATGCCTTTTATGTCCTAACCAAACTCCAATTGCTATCCTTTTTTGGTATTTGGAGCAAATTTCTACTTGCAAGGTTGAATGTTTTCAAAGGACATGGGGTTTTTATTCCCTTAATCTCCCATACTTTTATAGGGATCCTTATTTTGAGTTTCCTACCCCAACTTGAAAGATCAAGGATACCATCTATCCTGTAATGAAATCCTTCTATAATATTGCTTCTTCATCATATGAGAACAATTGGGTATTAGAAACTACATAGAATGGATACTACTTCACTACTTTTCCTATATAAAAGTAATAATTTGAATTTATAGTACTTTAATCTATTAATTATATATCAATAATCCTAAAATTTAGGTTTGCACTATGTTTCATGTACTTTGAATTATTTAAATCACTGTTTCTTTATATATGAGAGTGTAACATCTAGATTTTCACTGACCACATTTTCATAACACAGACTATTCTTTGAGGACACTTGCATGCAAGTGATCCGACTAAGCATGGTACTTTATGTTTATCTGATTTGGTTTATGAGTTAACACTTATGCTATAATTAAATGTTGAAATTTTGATATGTTATTTATATTGATGTATAATATTGACAGGTATTATGATGAGGTTTCCTGAGTGTGCATGGAACATAATGCGATGAAGTCATTGATGGAAATGGTAGAACACCTTAGACACCGGATTGAGTCATGGACTGGACTAATCAATTTGATTATGAATACTTGATTTTATTACGCCGCCTGTGTTATGATAATGATTTTAGTTATGGATTTCATGTATGAGAGTTATTAATATTATCTTGTGAGTGAATGCATGCATGGTGACACTTGCTAATTCGACTCACATATGGAGTAAATGGGTCATACAAAGATATCATATAGATCAGGGAGAGGTGTGCCAGCATCCATGTCACATCCTAATAGCACTCTTTTCATGAACTAAACAAAATTTTAACGACTACCTTGTTCCTGAGAGGTTCACGATGTCATGAGGGAAGAATGAGACAATTACTCATTGGGATTTCTGAGGGGAACACAATAAGGGGGAGTCCTTACTCCTCAGTAATCCCTTAGTATCACACAAGGTCGACAAGTGGATTATTGGCTCCAAGCATCAGACAACTTCCAAACTAAGTCAAATGGTAAGTAGCACTCTTGAAGCACATAGGTGCGTCTTGAAGAGACCGTCCCATAAATAAATTAATGAGTTAATAAAAATCTAGAATACCTTAGAGAATAAAATAAATACTTAGAATTGATAGAAAAGAGAATATAAATTTATATAAATTTATAAACTGGAAAAATAATAAAATCTTAGTCTACTCATTATCCCTAATTAAATTTTATAGAAATGGGTCTAAGGGAAATTAGACTAATTAAAATCTAGAAAATGGAGAATAAAAATCGAGACATGTGCACAACTTGTGCATGCAATTACTAAAAAGCTTTTAATAAAAATAAATTATTTCATGAGAGAATGGGTTGTCAACATAGATTTAAAATCCTAAGTCAATATAGACTCTAAATCCTAACTAAGAGAAGATTCATAATCAAACTCCAACTCGAAATTAGTTAGGAGACAAAATAAATGAGAATTTGGGGAACTAAGGGACAAGTAGGAAAAAATGTAGGAACTAATTGTGGATGTGAGAGAAATTACATATTTAATTTTATTAAAAAAAAATAAAGATGTACATCCTGAGGGGAGTGACATGTATTGAGCATGAATAATATCTAATTTAATTATTAAAAATTATTTAATTATGCATGAATTGATAAGTGTCAAGAAATTTTTTCTTATAAAAAGAAGGAAGATTAAAGAGGAAGAGACCCTATGGCTAGATAACTAAAATGTTGTCAAATTTTCATATGAGTTTACTTGTGTGGGTTGGGATGTAAGCTTTGAAAAAAGGTGGAAGCCTCTCCTTGCGAGGGAAAGTTTCATCTATAGTTTCATAATTTCTGTGTGTGACCCCTTTGCGGCTCGGGGGGATAAGGGGAAAGAAGAGTACCCCTAGCGTTGCATGAGAGTACCGGTGAAGTCCATTAATAAGAAAGAAAAAGAGAACGTTGTGCAAAGCTAGGTTGGAGGATCTACTTCATATATATTAATCTTCTCGTTACGTTACTTATTGTTATGACTATTTTATTATTTGGAATATTGATTGTATATTGAATATTCAGGGATTGGAAGTTTTTAGTCAAGATAGTATTCTTGTAAACTATTGTATTGTTTTAATAAAATTTTTGCATAAAATCAAATGTGGAATCGAATAGTATCCATGCAAAATACTTGTATTATTTAACAAAATTTTATTCACGGATCAAGATGTTATTCTTGTAACTATATGTATTGTTATTGTGTGCATGGATTGAAGTGTTGATTCAAGATGTGTTATATATATATATATATATATATATATTACAGAGGATAATGGTTTGCGACCAACATTTTTCGTTTCTCAAGAATCGGTTAAATGAAGATTTTTGTGATGCCTGAAATAGTTTTACCTTAGAATTCACATGACGTTGAGGCAATCCTAGCCCTCATCACTAATCTCAATTAAATTAACTAATTTCAATTAAATTCTATTGAAATCGGGATATGTATTTAGTAAGCCTTTAAGAAATGTTTGGCCCTTTCAGAATGACCAGGCATTTATCCCTCCATTTTCGGTCATGAAGTATTATCAAGGTTTGAGCACATTCTGTGGAATGTGTAATGGATTTCAATTTTCTCCCTCTTATTGGATGTTGACCAATATTGACATCATTGCACAACTTTGCATAACTTAAGTAATATCAACGAAACTGATCGTGCAACCTGCACAATCATGGATAAGTTCAAGAAACTCATCTCCCAATTTTGTGCATTTATGCACAAGTTGATGAAACTTATGTAGCAACCTTACACAAGTTGATGTTGATGAAACCTATTGTGCAACCTTTCCCCATCTATAAATTATCTTAATTTATTTATTAATTGGTTGAAAAATTTAGTAGTTGATTGTTGATTTTTAAATTCTCACAATTATCTCAGAACAACATGCTAGTCATGAGACTTTAAATGGTCAAAGAAAGTCATTAGATCTTAAATGGTCAAAGAAAATTAAATTGAAAACAATAATTATTACTATTGCTTATGAATACTTGAGGATAAATGATACAGTTATTGTTCGAGTCTAGGTATTGATAAACTAATAAACATGCTAGTCATGAGACTTTAAATGGTCAAAGAAAGTCATTAGATCTTAAATGGTCAAAGAAAATTAAATTGAAAACAATAATTATTACTATTGCTTATGAATACTTGAGGATAAATGATACAGTTATTGTTCGAGTCTAGATATTGATAAACTAATAAGTTACGATACTACGCATAACTTTATTTTGCGTATTAATTTTAAAACTAGTGATACATGATAATCACCAAATAATTTACTTAAGTAAGTAAACATGCAAAACATTAATACGTTCAATCGACAAGGAAAAAAAGATGCATCTTGGGGTTAACTTAGATGGTCGTTACATAGAGTTAAGCCTACTTTTATGCTCCATGTTTGGGACCTATTTAGCATTGAAGTAGATAATTCCTAGACGGTTTTAGATATTTATTGACCTGTTTAGCATGCAAGTAGATAATTCCTAGATGGTTTTAGGTATTTATTTTTTCAGATGTTAGTGGATTTTGTTTAAACTTGATTCTTGGGTTTCTTTAAGAGTATTATAGAATAATTTTATCTGCATCCACATTATATTTAAATAAAAAAATAAATTAGTCTACATCCCTCTTAACATCAA